>JARJDV010010069.1:0-254546 GCA_030264675.1 Anaulacaspis nigra
CTTCTTACCGGTGTGTTCGATAACCTAAAACATTATCCCTAGTTACACAACAGTCTTTCACTTTAGAATATTGAGGCATTTTTAATTTTAATATTCAAATAAATTAATTAAAGCTTTCAAAAAAAATATTCAAAAACAGAATGCAAGCAACAGAAAGCAAAACATGTGACGATCGTTGCTATACATCCGAACAACTGCGATTCCCCCGAACTCGCTCGAGAAATTGTTCCCATTCAATTTTTTGATCTAAATCGACAGACCAGCTTTTTGCATTGAAATATACCATCCAACGGTAGTGCTACGTCTAGGGTTTATCCATATCTATGCCGTAAATACTTAACAGGGCGCGTTAAGATCATTAAGCGTGAAGTACAAATGCTCCATTTGCAACTACAATCGTAAAGTAATTAATAGAAAACCTATAGACAGGTTTTTACTAAAAATACTAATTTTGATTTCATTTAATTTATAAAAGCGTTTACAACCACTCATAATTACCACGGAATATATGAATATGCTTGACAAGTATTATTTTTTAAACTATATAGTTCACATTGTTTTGTTTCTATATGACATTTTACAATTACGTTCAATCTATGTGCGTAATTTAATAATAGTGTCCATTATATAAGTAATATTATAGTAGCTTAGTTTGAAACCAACGATTTATAAATAATATTTAACTAGAATATCATAATTGTTAGCAGATATAAATATTTGCGACCTAATATATTATCATATTTCAATTAAAAACAAACCTAAGACACGTTCAATATATTTATGAAGGCGATACTTGCCACACAATTAAATGACTTCGTTCACCCTCCGGTTCATCTTGCGTTTTTGGTAATTCTCCTTTTTCATTACCCACAATGCTTTCTTCCATATCTGCCTCACCTAAAATTGCATTAAATAAATATTATACATATTTTTACATAGAGATCGAATACAAGAAACGAGAATTTTATTAAATATGCTTGTGTTGTGAGTGCCATTTTCATTACGAAAATACTCTACCTACCAACACGCAATATCTCCAGAAATATCGTTTACAAGTTGCCAAACAAATAGATGAGATGCAGCATCGGATGGTTCATCATCTTCTGTAATTGGTGGACACATCGATGTGCGTCAATTAAAAAAAATTGTTGGAAGATAACGGTAGTTACAAAATAGATTCCACAAAACACTGAATGTTTAATCGCACGTGTAAGGCAATGTTCTGGTTCAAAGCTTTCAGTGGTTCATAGTATCCTTGTGGATTTACTTGTTAGTCGTATTATTAAAAGAAATTTAGTATAGTAGTAGATATCACGTTTTGAAACCTTGTCAATTAAACAAGAGAATAAAAATATTGCGCATCAACATCCCTTTGTTTGTGAAACGAAATGATATTTTAAAATTTAGAATAAATAGTTTTGGGTGCTAAAGAGCTACAGTATATGCGTATAGACTACACATATAAAAATGTATATCATACCAATTCTAAAATCGATGTATCCTTCCCCTCCTGACATAACAAGCATAGCTGGTGGTAAAGTACTTGGGGCAGCTAGGGGAGCCATTGTAGCAGCTACATGTGCCTCGGATGGCGTAGTCGCGGTACTCATGCCTATAAATATCATATTTGTAATAATCGGCCAAATTACTATAATTGAAATAACTTACCTCCACTACCAGGTACCGCAACGAAAAATTTAACGGAATCACGATGGCCGTGAAAACTCAGTTGTGCATGCGCAACATTGCAGAGAGGTATTGAATTTCCCGATGCCGATATTCTCATCCCTCCTGTGGGCATTAAACTACCGCGAGATACTATTGCACCAGTACCATTGCCATCATTTAGAGGAACTGAGATGATAACACCATTACTAGTTCCAATCCACAATCGATTTGCAGAAATAAGTAATGCTGATATTCGAACTAGAGAAAATCCAAGTTTTCCAGCTCCCAACATTTTACTAACATATGGTTCAATATCTACATCTTGAAGATGTTCATATGTTTGAGCATGATATAAGCGTAAAGTCGAATCCAAACGGACTGAAAGCCAAACTCCTTTATCGTGCCATGCTAATTGGCGGACCTAGCAATATAAATCGAAATAATATAGTTAATATGTTTCAATTTTTATATCAAACCTGGCTCTCCTTCCGAGGATGTGCATTTAACTGATGAACAATTTTTAAAGTCATCGGATCCATGATTGAAACTCTATTCCGATACCCGCACCAAACTTTATCTCCAACAATGGATAGGCAACGTACCGAATGAATTGGTGATCCGATTTGAACAACATTGTATTTTGATAAATCCCATTCACCGTTCGTATCACGATAAAATACGGCCACGGTACCATTGGCCAATGCAACAATTACTCTGCCGTTAATATGGACAATGTTTAAAATGGCATCGGGTAACTGTACCGAGTGCAAGCATTGATTCCAATTTGCCACAGATGAATGGACAAACAATTCACCATTCTGTGAACCTAGCCACATCGTGGCTAAAACACTGGACATCACCTCATGCGTCGTCGTTGTTGTCTCTTGCTCATTCGATGCACAAGAAGTGTCTATAGTTTCTGAGGTTGAATTACTAATTCCAGTAGTAGCTGCTGCTTCGTCTTCCTTTTCTTGAGTTATTACAGTATCTTCTATTTGCGTACGCCTATTTTTAACTGTATTGTTCGACTCCACCAGCGAAATTTTTCCATACTAGGTGGAAAAAATAAATCAATTGAATCATTAAAATAATTAATAATCACCTGAGACTCCTCAAATATACATCCTTCCTCTTCACTCGAATTCTGCGTTGCATCTTCTTGTTCTGGTTCATCAGCGGGTACATATTTGCTGTTTGTATAATCTGAAGGACTTGCGCCCGGTACGCTAGCAATGCATAACAAAAAGCTAGTGCAAACTCCAAAACTATTCAATATTTCTGCAGGATTATTGGCATCAATCACAGTAACAATACCGGCAGCTCGTGTAGATGTACATATCCAAACTAAAGAAGAAAGTTTCGTTTCTAAGAAACTAGCATTAATTTCCTTGTCTAGGGAATCTAACTCCGTAATCGTCGGTCCGTTATTTACAATGTTGTCATCCGAATAAAAAACACTACCACCAACCTGAATGAACGCAAAATGCAAACATTATATTAAGCTGGAATATATTCATAACAAACCATTAGTCCACCGTCCTTCGTGTAGCCACCTTGAAGATTTACTCCAGCTGCGCATAGAATTTTCATTCCGTACGAGGATTCTTCTAATGGCCGACAGTAAACGGGTACGGGAACGGGCACCCCTGTTGAACTTTGTGACCCGCGATTTGCTACTCCTGGCCCTTTATCCGGTAGGCTCCAGCCATACGCAGTCAAACGTCCATCCTCCTTTTTAACATGCGCTCGAACATAACGATATTGTTCGCGGCGTTCTTTCTGTTTTGCATGCGCTCCTGGAAGATAGCAGTATATTTTTAACTCAGTTTAATAAGGCTGATAATAAATAAAAACTGAAATAACTCAAAAACAATTATTATTTACAAATGAAATTCATAAAATCGCGATTTCATCAAATCCATAAAACAACTTATGCTTTTATATAACAATCCATAACAATATTTGAAAATCATCTTCCTCAGTATTAGTTTTCCACTTATTCTAATGACTAGAAATATTATCAGCTACATTTAGAATAAGTCAAAAGGTAACAGAGCAAATAAGGTGAGATATCACATTGGCTAAATTGCCATTTGAAACTTTGTACATAATCTACATAGAATAATTAAATTAAGCTTCCATACCCATTTCGGTGTCTTGGAAGTCCTGATTGCGAGATGGAAATGCGTGCATGCCTGGCACAACTTGATTTGTCGATGCTTGGTAACGCAGGTGCGGAGCAACACACGGTGCAGGCCGTTCTCCACTGAATAGATTCATAAAGTATTTCCACACACTGTCCTTCTTTTTCATTTCCGGGCCTTGCTTATTAGCTCGCATTAATTCCGACCAGCGTACTGCTTCTTGCAGTTCAATGAAGCGCTCCTATTTTAAATTATTGTCAAATTAAAACGAATAAAATCTATAGGGTAGTCAGAAATACTTTATATTGATTGCGTTCCATAAGCACTCTAGCCATTTCAACTCTTGTAAATCTTTTGCGTTGCGCCATTGGTACCTCAGATTCGACTTCGTTCGTTTCGGGTTTGGGTTCTTGTGAAGCTTCTTTTAATTGTTTTATCTCTTCCTCCAATTCAGTGACACGTTCTCGCAATCGTGTGCGAGACAACTTCAAAGATAATATTTCTTCCCTGAGCATTTCCAATTCTCCAGTTAAAGCATCAACTTGCAAAATTAAATCATCTTTGACCACATTTAAGGCGTTCCTTAAAATCAAGTAAAAATCTATATTAACAAATAATCTCGTCATAAAAACAACTTACTTGGTGGCCAATAATTCATTGTTTTCCATTATTAAATTTTCAACTTCCTTGCCCATTCCTACAATTCAAATATTAAATATAACACTGTCCAATAGACTGATTAAAAATTATATCACATTTAGGAATTAGTATGAATGTTACTCACCATAAAAATTATCATTGACTATGAGAAGTTAAATATTATTAGAGTTAAAACGAAGGCAATGCAAAAAGAAAAACGGTTAGTTTCAATAATCGTTCAATATTTGGCACCAAATTACCTGATGAAGCATATTCTCCAGGATGTACCCATCCACCTGTTATATTTTCAATGCCATCTTCATCTCCCAATGCATCAGAATCCTATAATTAATTGTAAATTTCTGGTATTATAGATCTGCCAAAATTCACTTACATGAAAACTTAATTCTTGATAGAGTGTATTTCCACTACGTTGTTCTTTCTTAACATGTCCACTTGTAACATTATTGTTTTGTGGTGGAGGTTGTGGACTAACAGGTGATGTAATAACACTTTTATTTTCTAAATTTACTGCATCAGTTTCTAGTCCCTTCTCCACAGTTCTTAAACCTTCTTTGGCATTATCCAGCTCACTATGTAAACTGTAATTATTGAATACATGTAATAAATTCTAAAGCCTTTAATTAGAATGTTGTGAACACTTGATTTATGGGACCCGTCAATTTAACCGGATTCAAAGATTTGGAAAACCCCTTCATTAAGTTCATTCGTTTTGTATCGTAATCATTTCTTATAAAGAATTTAGATGTTAAATGTCATGCCAAATATTGTGCAAAAATACGCAGAATGTACATATTTTCATTCATCCGGTAATTAGACGGGTGCTGTACGGATGGGTATATAAAAACGCCCGTAAACCTAGTGTTCAATACCTTGGAGAAGAATGTGTGCTGCTGATAGGAGAAGTTGGTACACTGTCAATTGCTTCTTCATTTTCTAATGAAGCAAAACCAAATGAAATTGGTCCGGAACTTCTTCCAATATTGAGTCTATTACTTGATATTCGACTAGATTCTGAACGTTCATTTGCCAACTGACCACCAGACAACAACAATTTTGTTCTTTCCATGTAATCCATATGGGTTTTAAACAATTCTGTGTATCTCTCATGAAGTTTGGCATATTCCTTTTTGAGTTCACCCTCTCTTTCTTCAAGTCTTCCTGCATGTTCCATAGAATTTTTATGCTTTAACTCCAACATCCTAGCAATGCTTTCTAAAGCTTCTTGTCTTGCCAAAAATTCCTTTCTCTCCCCCTCAAATGCATCCTCAAACTCCAACAATTTTTGTTCTGCAGTCTTCCTTGCACCCTTTTCTCTTTCATATTGTGTGACCAGCTGTTCATTGTCTTCCCTTAATAATTCTAACTCAACTTCTTGTTCTTGATTCGATTGGTAGGCAGCATCTAAGCATTCTAGTACATTAACTAAAAGTGGCATAAGCGTCTTGACAACGTCTTCATCATATCGTGCAATCATTCGTTCAAACTCCTGATAAATACTCCCTGCTAAGGATTGCACCTTCTCAGACATAACCACATGGGAGTCTTCATGAGTCCCATAGATGGTTTCCACACCAATTCCTGCCTCATTCACATCCATAGTTGTAGCTGATGTTTCCCTTGGTCACTGACTAAACTGTATCATAATTAACTACACTCACGACATATTTACTATAGATTTTAACTAAATAAAACGCACAGCCGTAAATTTCAAGATTTTGTACCCACTGTTGACTGCCAACAATTTGTTCCATACATGTCACATTACTGACAGCAGTTTACATCGGCTCCAATTAATTATTTTCATTAGAATATCGTTTACTATTGTTTCCTACGCGTGTTTTCGCGTAAATTTCTAATTTTCAACCATGAATTACTTCAAGGAATGGAAATATTATAAATCGATGACATTTATTGTTTTACACTAAATAGCACACAAAGAAAAATACGTACATGTACGACAAATGCCAATGCATGTGTCATAACACATATGTTCAATAGTAATATGCAACCCGAAATACCATCATATGATTAGCTTTTGCCACCTTTGCATATAATTCAGTAATATTTTAAATTTTAAATTCAAAGTTACAAAGTTACTAAAGTTACATTCCCTTATACTAAAGTTACATTCCCTTATAATAAATTAGGTAATTTAAAGCCGGTCTATTGTGTGATTTCCGTGAAACTCCTATTCCAGAGTAGTTTGTGGTAAGATAAAATGCGTATGCCAACGTATATCTTGATAATAAAAAAACACTGTTATCTAAAACAATAAGAAACAATAACACGTTAAAAAAGACATTTCAGTTGATGTATAAAAATTTGTAAGAAAGTAATAAAATGTCGCAATATTGCACTTAATTTTTAATGTGCCTATGAGTCGTCTTATTAATTGGAGCATTCTGAAATATGCTACGTTTGCATATGCATTAATTTCGAACGTATGAATAGTATTAGACACATTAGAATATGATTATTCAAGAATCATAAACAATTGCGTGCTGTAATGAGTTTGGAAGTACACAATACCCCACAATACCCTATAAGTGATTGCGTCATTATCAAGTGTAGTACAATTGATAACGTGGCTAGATAAAATTGAATCAGTATATCCGTAATGCCTACTTTTCTAGGCAATTGAACTTAAGTCCCATTGAGACTGAATAATAATTTTCGTGATCGTGACCATTTTTCCTACTGTTAAGTGCATCTCAGTTGTCTCCAATTTATAGGTTACTTCATGCTCAAAACTATAATGGGATTCTTTAATGTTAATAAAAAATTGTGGCCTTTGAAAGCACATTATTTTCTGTGGAATGCTGGTATGTTTACAATTATTTCATAAACGTTGCTTTTAATTAAAGTTAAATGGTTTTAAGGTACTGCACCAGTTACACCATTTTTGTCCGTGTATGCAAAACAATTAGGATTTTCTAGTATTATTGTAGGAATAATTTACACAATTTTGCCAGTATGTGGTATGTTAGCAAAGCCTATTATGGGAGGTATTGCTGACAAATTTCACTGTCAAAGAAAAATATTCTTAGCATTTGAAGTATTAACAGCAGCTATGTTCCTTGCTATATTGTACATTCCAAATATTGACTATGTGGGCAGAACTCATTTTTCCTGTGAATATGGGCAGGCTGTATTAGATACATGCATTGGAAATTCAAGTATAAATGATGACATTAAATTCCTTCATGAGCATTTGCAGAAACCACAAAATATCAGTGTTAAATGTAGGGTATGTAAAACAATTACATCTAATGTTAATATATTTACTATTCATATTTTTTGTCATTTTTTAGCTTGATTGCCCATTAGATGATAGAATGTGGCATACTGTAAAATCATATTGGAATTATAGTAAACAGTCTTCTACAAATTTGAAATTTGTTACTAATGTTCCATTAAGTAAAGTAGATGCAGAAATTCTGGATGATTGTGTATTTTTTAAAATCAAGAATATCACTCTACCAGATGATTCAAACATAACGCCACAGTGCCTTGATGAAGATAATAAAATCTCATCTTATTGTGATATAAAATGTGATTCCAATTTAATTCTATCAGATGAAAATGTTGTTGACTTCTACCAATTTTGGATGTTTGTTGTCTTCATGATATTGGCCTGGGTTGGTCAAGCTGTTGTTGTCAGCTTTTCAGATACAATTTGCTTTGTATTACTAGGTATTAAGATTACTAACGTGGTTTATCGATAATCTAATAACTTTTTTTTACTTCACTAGGTGATAGACCAAATAAATATGGGAATCAAAGGTGCTTTGGGTCTCTGGGATGGGGAATATTTGCAATTATTACCGGTGTTATACTTGATGCTTCTGCTGAAATAGATGATAAAAAAGATTATACGTATGCATTTTACTTAAGTTTTGCGCTTCTAGTGATGGATTTTTGTATTTCGTTTAAATTAGAGGTATATAATTATGTTATGGTTTCGTAAAATATTTATTTATATTTCTTTTAGACTGCTCAAAGAAATATTGCAGTTAATATTTTTGGTGATATTGGTCAATTACTCGCCGATGTTAGAGTATGCGTCTTTATGGTTTGGTGTATTTTTATTGGAGTATGCACTGGATTAATTTGGAATTTTCTATTTTGGTTCATCGAAGAATTGGCGGGTACTTCGAATGGGTCGGTTAAAACACTGGAAGGATTGGTCATGGCGATTCAATGCCTTGGTGGCGAATTGCCATTATTTTTCTTGTCGGGTTGGATAGTTAAACGGATCGGTCACATTAATTGTATGTCATTGATCCTATTTGCAATGGGAGTTCGTTTCATACTGTATTCATTATTAACTAATCCTTGGTATATTTTACCTATTGAATTTTTGAATGGCATTACTTTTGGGCTGTTTTATGCTTGTATGGCTTCGTATGCGAGCATTATTGCCCCGCCAGGAACGGAGACCACTATGCAGGTAAAGTTACATTGATTCTTACGGAAAAAAATATTACATTAACGTTCTAGGGATTGGTTGGCGCTGTATTTGAGGGAATAGGTGCATCAACTGGAAGTCTTTTGGGTGGATACATGTTTAAAAAATTAACGGGATTGATAACTTATCGAATATTTGGTATCATTTCGTTAATACTCTGTTTAATTCACATTGGCGTCCAAATGTTGATACAAAGGTCGAAAAAAGGTGAGACCAATAAAGCAGAAGTTAGCGAGCAGGACAAACCTGCATAAAATGCACTTGCTAAGGTGATTAAGTATATCCCTTGATTCCGTTAGGTTGCTTGATAGTAATTGTTAGTAATTTAAATTATATATTAATATTATTTGAAATACTTAGCTAATTTGTTTCTCTTTTTATGATCTGTAGGTTTGATTTTACACAATCTACCATTGTCATTGAATTTACTTGGACAGATATTTATTATATTATGAAATTTAGGATACTTAACGGTAGCACTCCTATTTAAGAATGTACCCTTTATGTCACACTTTTAACTTAATAACTATTAATATTATTATTTATTTGCCAGACTTGGGTACGTATCAACTGACCAATGATGCCTTCGAACAATTTGTGGACGACGAACAATATCAGTAGCCGAATTGGTTAAATTAACTTCTGAAATCGAATAGAATTAATCATACAATCACTTACATTAGCGTGACAACAACCTACTTACTGTTCACATCTAGTCAGTTCAGTTAAACCGCAATCAACTAAAATTTCTGTTACATCAGAAAGCAGGGTTTGTGCGTTTTAACTATCGAAATCATACTAATCTCAGTTTGTTACGTTATCGTAGATGTACGACTTAAATTATTAAATTTTCATATAATGTTGTATAGTATAGTCTTTCTCTATGTATATCACTGAATACAAGGATATGTTATCACTATGTCTTTGTGATTATCCGATAAGGTAATAATGTGCACTTGGTGAAATTGTACTTGATAAGTTTTATTATTGTTATCTAATATTCTTTTCGTCGTTTAAGGAGATCGCATTGTCAGTGAATAGAAATAAAACAAGCCTTTTTGTACTACATATTTGTCTTATTTGCATTTCAATGTAATTTGAACTGGTTAAAGAGAGTGCAGAGGGATTATAATAATTACGGCGCAATGAATTTTTGAATTTGAAAAACTCAAATAATTTTGTGCTGCCATCTGAACGCACTCTATTGTTGTCGCTTATGGGCAAACTTAGGTAAACAACTGAGGCAATCAGCTGTTCTATCCAGTGATTGCAGCAGATTGCAGTGATTACCAGTGATGTTCTATCTGTGACTGTCGTTACTGTCATTCTAAATATTATATGTATTTAATGAATTTGCATTAAGTACGGCAATATGACTGAGATTGTACAAAAAACTGTTTTGTATGCTGGTACAAAACATGTTTTATTTAAACCTGGGACCAAGGTATTTTTTAAATAGTATAAAAGTGCATTCATTCTTTGCTTATGAAATTCATCAAAACTAATGTCTTAGGTGAAATTTCATTATCAAACTAGAAAATGTGATAGTGAACGAACACTGTTAGATGATTCTCGAAATATAGGAGTTGGAGCTCCTATGGAACTTGTACTTGGCAAAAAGTTTAAGCTGGAAATTTGGGAAGTTATAATTCAAAAAATGGCACTAAATGAAGTTGCCCAATTCACTGTGGATAAATCTGTAAGTTACAGTTATATGTATAACCTGTTATTACCATTAAATTTTTCCAGTTAGTGTCACAATACCCATTCATATCAAAAACTCTAAGGGATGTACACTTAAAAAAGGATGAAAGAGTTTCAACCTGTGCAATGAGCCTTCAAAAGGAAGGTTTGGGATATAATGATTTGAATGAACTATTGAAGGATCCTTGTAATTTAGAATTTACTCTGGAGCTAATAGAAGCACAACAACCAGAAGAATATGAAAAGGAAAATTGGCAATTAACTGAAAATGAGCGTCTAGAAAAAATACCTGAATTAAGAAATTTAGGCAATGCAGAATACAAAAATAAAAACTTTCAAAAAGCTGCAGATTATTATGCTGAAGCAATAGGATTGCTTGAGCAACTTCAATTAAAGTATTAATATTTGTAGATTACAAATTTTAGTTTTATTTAAAATTTTAATTACAGGGAAAAGCCACATGATACTGAATGGATTGAGTACTCTAAACAGCAAATACCCTTCTTATTAAACTTTGCTTTATGCAAATTAAATGAAAAGGACTATTATGCAGTTATTGAACACTGTACAACAGTACTTAAAACTGAATCAGGTATAAAGTATTTTAATAAATGTGGTAAAATTATTAAATTAATAAATTTTTAGATAACGTTAAAGCATTGTTTAGAAGAGGCAAAGCGCATGTGGGAGCATGGAATCCCAAAGCGGCACAAGAAGATTTTACTAAAGCAATGAAATTAGATCCAACATTGGAAACAACTATAAAAAAAGAGCTTCTCCTCTTGGAGGAATTAATTAAGAAAAAAGATAATGATGATAAAAAACTATTTAAAAACATATTTTCCTAATATATTAAGTATCATTTGCGCTAATGACATGTATAATCTTAATTGTTGTTTCAATTATAAGTATGAAGCAAACTAGTTCCTTTAATTATTCATCGTTTCGTTTAATAGTACTTTCAAATAAACATCAATTAATATTTATTTTTCTTCCTACATGCAAGACGTAAACGCCCGAATGTTTGTTGCACAATCCGTCCGCGAAGGTCTTGCATGGCCATTTAATATTGTTTTGTGTAGGTCTGGACTCTTTTTCTTGTCTGTTATCTTACTAGCGAATTGCTCGTGTAAATCAGTAAAAATCGTATAAATTATGTACACTGATGTACACAACGTACACAATAGGTGTGGAAAGGATTTGTGTGGAACATAGTGACCAAATTTCATGAGCATATGAAGCATACATTATACAAATAGCTGCAGCGACGTTTCATGCTCTTAGTGTTTTGTAGTTTTTATCATCGTATGTGAAGTGACTTGTTTGTGATCGGTGCAATTTACGGTGATCTGTGATAATATTTCCGATGAATGTAATCAACAACAGTTTTGCGTTTGATCTTATCGAAGAATGTGTTAACGTTCCGTGAAAAGCATGGAAAATAAAATGAATGCTACTCTAACCCCAATAGGAATATCAGGAGGTAACTTATTTCTTGTAAAAATTAAATATGAACTGAAAATATTGATACATGACATAGGTGCCTATACTGGGGAAGTGGAGGAACCTTATCCTAGTTTATCAGACTATCATGATTATGAGCCAAATTTAGAGTTTGATGATACTGAACTCCACCACAATGAGCCTGTACTTGATGAGAGTAAGCCTAATGGAAGTTTTGTAGGCCAACTAATACATGTAATGTTTGTAGACCATTTTTTACATATTGAAACTGAGAGTATTCCCTCACCTGATTTTACAATGGAACACTTTGATGAGCTTGCATTGGAAGATACTTATACTAGTATGGTAACTAATTCATATCCAGAACTCGATTCAGATACAACTGAAAGGTTTTTGGAAATAGCAAGGCTTGGCATTGTTGATGTTAAAGGAGATGATGCTGCTGGAAGAAAGATTATTGTTGTATATGCATGTAGGCTTCCAGATATTAATAAGGGAGACCATCAACTGCTTTTAGAGTGAGTATTTAATTAGCCATATGCAAAATTTGACTCTGGTACATAATAATGATATTCTAGGTATTTAATATATACACTGAACACCTATGTGGAACAAGATTATAGTTTAGTTTACTTTCACTATGGCTTAAAAAGTAAAAACAAACCATCTTTGAGGTGGCTGTGGCAAGCATATCGTGCTTTTGATAGAAAATACAAGAAGAATTTAAAAGCCTTATATGTGGTTCATCCAACATCATTTTTGAAAATAATATCACAATGTTTTCGTCCAGTCATCAGCGCAAAATTTGGCAAGAAGCTAATCTATATAAACAGTCTTAATGAATTACAGGAATATATTGAATTAGATCTATTATCTATACCTGAAGAGGTTACACTGTAAGTTATTCTTTCTAGTTGGCAACAATTCATTATAGTGGTTTTAGGTTCGATAAAAATATTAGTAAAAGTAGCGAGGATAAACCTCTAATTGAAGAAATTGTAGAGGATCCTAGCAAGCAATTTGGTGCTTCCATTGAAAGCATAAAATCACATTACGGTGATGTCATTCCTCCAATTGTAAAACAATGTATTGAATATTTAGATCATCCAGATGGTATTTGTTATTGATTATGTGGTAGTTATTTTGATAAACAGGATATTGTATTTCAGCGTTGGAAGTTGAGGGACTTTTTAGACGTTCTCCAAATATTACTGTTATTAAACAATTGAAGCAGGATGTTGATAATGGCAAAACAATAGAGTTTGGAGACCCTCATCAAGCTGCAGTCATTTTGAAATCTTTCCTCAGGGAGCTGAAACAGCCATTATTAACGTACGAATTATACGAGTATATAATTGATTTCCAACGTGAGTTTGAATATTAGTAAATTTAAGTTTATGCTTAAATGCATTTAGTACATTTAAGTTTAAATTCAATATTTTTAGGAACTCCTAAGGATAAGCAACTTAAACTAGCTTTCAGTTTGGTAAATGAAAGATTACCTGAAAGTAATTATTGCATACTAAAGTATATTGTTGTATTTTTGTCTAAGGTATGTTTGAATCATTTATTCGTCAATAAATATTTATAATTTTTAATCTTTGCAGGTAATGGAAAGAGAAGATTTAAACAAAATGACTGCTTCTAACTTAGCAGTTGTATTTGGTCCAAATTTGATATGGCCTGAAAACAAAACTATATGTTTAGCTGATATTGGCCCTATAAATTCATTCACGCAGTATCTGTTGCAAAATCATAGCAAGATATTTATGACATAAATGCGCAGTGCTTTCGTCCAGATGTTTTCATAATTATTCATATTATTTGCTAACCAAATTTATTTATACTTTTTGCACACTAATTTTATATTGCTTGTGTTTTGTTATGATACCAAAGAATGATTAAATCTTGCTCTACTAATATACCCTGTTAGGGGCATTGCTTTGATGATAATTATACTACTTTAATATTTGTTGATCAATTATGCATAACTTCCAAGTGGGATTCTACGTAGGTGTGTACTCTTAGTACATTAAATGGACTAAAATTTATATCTGCAGTTATAATAAATTAATATTGCATAATTGGTACATGAATAGTAATGGTAGATTTGAAATTAATATTCTAATAGAAATTGTGTTAATTTGCTTGTGTATATATTATCACTAACAAATATTTAACAACACTCACCCGTTACGAATTTTATAAAGTGCATTTATTTTCTATTATAAATTGAGGCATTCCATAACTAATTTACAGAGATATATCATATATATATATTATGCCGCTTCATAACCATTCTCTTAAAGATACGAAATGTTTATGTTATTATTCTAATAAATGTAAATTGTTTATATCCGAAAATATATATAATTGACTAGTTAATTTTCTTGTTTTATTTCCTATATGGCGCAGGCATAGCATAGAATCGTGATTGAGTCGGATATATCCCAAATAGAGAAATTTTAGAAGTTGTTCAAATCCAGAAAAATGTACCGATTAATCCATATCTAGCAATAATATTTATGAGTAATAATGACGGTTTAATAAATATTGACGTTAAAAAGTCTTCAAATAAGTGGAATGACTAACTATTAATGATTATTTTAGCTTAAAAAGCTAATGTAAAAGCCAATATTAATTAGTCGCAAGCAATAATGACTGCAAATAGTATGTTACCAAAGCATATTTCAATAATTTATATTTACTATATAAATATTATAATGGGTACGTATGTAAAGAGAAGATTGTTGATTAATTATTGATTACTTATTCTGTTATTTTAAAAGTCAAATTGTTAATAAGCATATATCTTGAACTTTTAAAACTTTAGGACTTTTTGATTGAGTAATATTTAACTGTAGGTGCACATCTCGTCGAATACTTCAAACATACTTCAGCAGGAAATGATGTTAGTATTAATATATCAGCACTGGATAGTTTCGTCGATGGCAATTGCGTGTCAGTTTTTATTATACCAGGATGGAAAAATACTGTGCATGATCGAGAATTCGTTGCCCTTGCTGATGCTTACGTAAAAATTCCAAATTTTTGCACAAATGTGATATTAGTTAATTGGCATGATGCTTTACTTAATTATGAGGTGGCCGCAAGCGCAACTATTATAGTAGCAATAAAAATTCGTGACGTAATTTCGAAATTGCATGAAAAGCAGCTTCTTAAGAATACTACACTGGTGGGATTTTCATTGGGTGCTCATATAGCCGGCGTTATTGGAAAACTCTTAAAAAGTAATGGTTCTAACAGTCTTGTTCAAATAATACTTGCACTTGACCCTGCTGGACCAGGATTCACGGATTTCTTCACCAACTACGCAAATATTACGTTAAAATCTGACGATGCGCCACTTGTTATAACTTACATGACAAACGCTGGTTGTGCAGGTTCAACCAAATCTTTAGGGAATTTAAATTATATCTTCAATCAAGGACGCCAACAACCAGGTTGTTCACCATACGATTGTAAATTGAAAATTAACGTATAAAGGCATGCAATATATTTAACTATTTTGATATTTTAGGTGGTTGTAGTCATCAGCGTGCTATTGCATATGCAATAGAAGTTATAACTCACAATGGAACTGAAACTCCTTTCATTTCTAAAGGGACATTAAATGCCAAGAAACTTTCTAATGGAAAAACTATCCACATCCACGTTAATACAAATTTAAAGTCTCCGTATTTGATTGATTATAATAGCTCCTTATTTTCATGAAAATAATGTTTGAAGTGAACTGCTTTAGACTTGATTATGTTTAAATCTGCATGAATTTCTGTTTTTCTATATTTCGTGATATTGTGTGAATGCAGTTTTGGTATTGTAAACATTAAGACATTCGGTAACATAAAGGACCTATTCCTGCTTTATATTTCATACCTGGTTTGCCTTTGTTGTCAATAGCTTCCTTTATTTTCTCTCCTCTATATCTAAGCATTGGATCAGAGTGTTCTGAATCATCCGGCCACCATAAATCATGATTAAATATACGCGAAATGCTCTGAAAATAAATATATTTAAATGGAAATTAAATAATAATTTTAAGACTTACCAGTTTACAACCGTTATCACAGTTGTAAAAAAATTGGTAAAGCATTATCAATGGCAGTGGCAAGCATAGAAGTGCTAATACACAAAGGCATGTAACTAAAACAACTTATATTCGTTACTTACAGGCATAAAACTTCGTTTATTTTCACGCGTCTTAGCAATATTAGTAATACATACCCACGATTTTCGTTGGCTTGGCAAAAAAAATATTTATGTTTGTACTACTGAAAATCCCTGCTGGTAAATAAATAATAATTAATATAAATGGAATAATAACTGCCCAACTCCATCGATAAAAAATATTCGGTGGCGCCTTTAACATGAATTCATAATCCCAGCACCAATTTCTTAAACCTAAGCAAACTTTAATTAAAAGAATTTAAATTATTTTCAAAAATACATATACCGTATGTAAAAATTACTGCAATAATTTGTGCTGGGACTAAAATAGCCCGAGAGAGACCATTACCACATATATCAAAATAGTGAGCAATAAACGTGCCTTCCTGTACCAAAAAAATTACTTAATAAAGTGTAAACATGGAGGGAAGTAACTTACAGGTGTTGTGAATATAATTGTTGTTAGAAAACAGATTATCATAAGAATCATTAATATCGATACACCACCGCATCTTTGAAATTTTTTAATAAGGTTTAAACTTATAATCTGCGAGTAAGAAGACATTTCGTAAAGTATGCACAAGTACAATGAGCAAAAAAATAAAAATGCATATACCTAAAATAAAAAAACGAAATCAATTGATTATTAAATTAATTAATTCTTACGGAAGTTGCAGGCTGCATAAAAATGAGCCCAATCGAGTACGCAATATATGGTGACCAAAAATCTAAAACTTTTATGGTGTTTTGAATTTGAACATCCAAAATATTGGCCAAAAATCCTAACACTGAAAACATTGATATCGCAGCACATAATGAGATTATCAAGTTCCATGTCAAAATTATAATAACAGTTCTATGCAACAAAGTGAATTATTAAATAAATTCATTT
Organism: Anaulacaspis nigra; assembly: GCA_030264675.1. Taxonomy (NCBI): domain Eukaryota; kingdom Metazoa; phylum Arthropoda; class Insecta; order Coleoptera; family Staphylinidae; genus Anaulacaspis; species Anaulacaspis nigra. The sequence continues at coordinate 17,192 of JARJDV010010069.1, forward strand.
AATTTCTCACCGCATACCTGGTAATCTTATGATTAAAATTTGTGCTAGGAGCGAGTACCGTGATTGCTCCACATGATACACTTAGCGACGCAAAACATTGTACCAATGCTGCTAACCAACTCTATCCGTTATTGAATAGCTAATATGAATTATAAATAGCAAATAAATATATTACATAACTTACATCAATGGAAATAAATGTTTCAAATGTGGGGATGAACAAAACTAATAATCCCTTACTAGCACCAGGAAGCATAACTACTCTCATCGTAAATATAATTAGCATTATATAAGGCAAAGTTCCAGTAACTACCGCCAATTTTGAATATTTGCTTACGCCAATTGATGTATACATATAGTTCAAAAGCCACACCAGGCTTAAGTAGAAGCAAATTTCAAAGTTTGGTCCTCCAAAACTTATGTCTTGATGCTTTATTTTCGATTGAAGTAAATTTAATCTTAAAGACTCAATTAGTTTTGCATATATATTATATCATCGTCTGGTATAATACCCGAGGTACAATTCAGCGCTGCTAGTGTTTCTGACTGCTTGCATTGACTTATTGACCTGACTAGATGGGTAAATAGGCATGCAATGCAGTTTCTGAGGCGCGCGCAAAGATTCACATTGACCCCACGCGAATTTTGATGTCCACGAATTACAAGCATAGCGTAAAATCAACGCGGCGTGAAATCCGTAGTACAATAAGCATATAATTGCGGTAACAAACTGGGTGACTCCAATCCCTTTTAAGAAAATTATGTTTGCTCATATGGGAATATAGCTTAAAAAATATTACCTTTCCAGGCAACTGCTAAGTTTCCCCACAAAGATGCAGTTGCCTGTCCTGAAAACTGGCCGACTCCAAAGTTAAGCACAGTCATTGGAAATCCAACAAGTGCCATTAAAAGACAATACTGGTATAAAAATGAACCACCATTATTTACATAAAGTACATAAGGAAACCGCCATATACATGCCAGATTTGCAGCAATGCACATGCAATTGAGGCAATGTTCAATTATATCCCAATATTGTTTAGTAGCACATTCATTTATCCGTTGAATGCGTTCCATAACTAACAAATAGAAACATACAACAGTATTTACTGATATGTAATAAACTCACATTACTTAGCTGTAACTATGGAGATCAAATAATAAAATACTTAAATGTAGATTGCAATGCACTCTTAATTAATGGGCAATGTAAGTTAATGAATTCATATAAAAAGTTATCAACTAACAATATTTTATATATAAATGTCCAAATATGTTATTTCATTATCATGATCATTTGTCTGTAAATGGTTCTTGAAGTCTGAAGCAATCTGTTACAATTTTCCACTTATCTCCCATAGCTGTAAGTAGAAAACTTTGTTGGAAGTTCTTTGGTACTTTGCCTGAATATTTGAGAGTGCCACTTGTCTGAACCAGAAATGTCAGCTGTCCAGCTACTGCATTATCTAAACAATAAACATTGAAATTATATTCTTATTCAGACTGAAAGATCATACTGTGGTCAATGGCCTTGTTCTTTCAAGGAACAATAAATATATATTATTATTATTATCCTTATTAAAGTAATAAAATACTTGCAAATATAAAGCCTTATTTCAAACAAGTATTTATCAGGAAACATGTATATTTTATGCATGGTACATACCCAATATTGGCTGTGAGTCAACGCAACTACATTTATGATCTGTCGGTGGTAATTCAATAAAGAATTTTTGCACTGCTTCATTTCCCATCACACCATTGCCATTCCATGTTAGAAGTCCAGTATCCAAATATAATCTTGATATGAGCTATGTGAAAGCAATAAATAATGTGCCACTCTGTGAACATATCATAACTTACATGTCTTCTCTTATCAATTGTTTCATAGTACATTTTACAGAATTCTTCAGCCACTTTACATGCTTGATCAATTTTATCTTTTGCGGTAGGATCCATACTCAGATATTAACACTAAATATTCCAAATACTATCCACAGAACAATATTATCCCTAAATTTTTGGGTTATGTTGAACGACCAATACCACCGACAAAACTCACGTGTAGTGCGTGTAGTGCTTCTGGAAGCTGCCGATGTACAGCCCAGATCTTGATAAACACAAGGGAGTAACCTCTCTTTTCCAAAAATGTGTTAATGTATAGTTTAAAAAAATTATAATACAACAATAATTAAACCTTCCAAGAAGATAGAGCAACATATGTTGCTGTTTTTCGTTATTGTGTCGTTTAAAACTAATTAAATTTTAGTGTTTTCTAATTTGTCTTTAAGCATTAGTTTGTTTGCAATTTATCATGGCAAACAAACAGCGAAAGTATGAGAAAATAGAATTTCTTGGAGAAGGCCAGTTTGCTACTGTCTATAAAGCTAGGGATATTGAGACTGATATAATAGTTGCAGTTAAAAAGATTAAGTTGGGTAGTTATATAGAAACAAAAGATGGAATTAACAGAACTGCTTTAAGAGAAATTAAGATCTTACAAGAACTACACCATAAAAATTTAATTGGCCTTCTAGATGTGTTTGGGCACATGTCAAACATTTCATTAGTTTTTGATTTCATGGACACTGATTTGGAAGTTATCATTAAGGATAACAATCTCATTTTATCTCCAGCAAATATAAAAGCATATACAATCCAAACACTTCAGGGATTAGAATATTTGCACATGAACTGGATTTTGCACAGAGATTTAAAGCCAAATAATCTTCTAGTGAATGCCAATGGAGTTTTAAAAATTGGTGATTTTGGTTTGGCTAAACTGTATGGTTCCCCAAATAGAATTAACACTCACCAAGTTGTAACAAGATGGTACCGAGCACCAGAATTATTATTTGGTGCCCAGCAATATAGTACTGGTATTGATATGTGGGCTGTTGGCTGCATTTTGGCAGAATTATTACTAAGAGTGCCTTTCCTACCTGGAGATTCAGATTTAGATCAACTTACTAGAATATTCCAAGTGTTTGGAAATCCTACAGATGAAACTTGGCCTGGAATTAAGGAGTTAACTGATTATATAGAATTCAAGCCCTTCCAGCCTGTGCCATTAAAACATATCTTTACAGCAGTTGGGGATGACTTACTTGATGTACTTTTGGGACTCTTGATACTTAATCCAATTGAAAGAAAATCTTGTACTGAAATGTTAAAGATGCCATATTTCAGTAATAAGCCAGCCCCAACATATGGCCCTAAGCTTCCCTTACCAGAAAGTATTAGGAAGCTGAAAGATGCAGATAAGCCATCATTGAAGAGAAAATTATTGGATGGAGCAGAAGGTGGGACACTTTCAAAACGGCTATTATTTTAATTATGTTTGTTAATCTAGAATTAATTTATTAAAATATTTCAATTAAATAAAGGTTCATGAAAAAAGTGTAAGTTTTGAAAATGTTAAAATCCTTGAATAGTTGGGGATTTATGAATTAAAATGTATCAAACGCGTTAAGGACGAAACAATTGAACCAACTTGTTTCTTGCCATGTAAATAAGAATTTGAGGGAACATTGCTCTGGTATCCAAAAGACATTCTGCGATTAACAAAAGTCAAGATTGTTTGTAAGTCGTGATGTTTAGCGCGATCGTCGAGTTCGTCGCACAATGCTTGAATAAACCAGGAACCGTTGTTCGGACTACGAAAACTGTATAAACCTAAATTTTAAAAAGTAATATCAATATGTTGATATACATAGTAAATTCATACCCATTTGTGTTGGATACATAATTATAAAATCAGCCATTGACGGAATTTTTACAATTGTTGGTTTTTTGTCTTGAGGACCGTCAAATTCTACGCGCGCACAGACGCCTGCATCAGTCTGATCTCCACGACATGCCTGAAAATAATTCAAAATTGGTACATATAAAACAAATATTTAAATTATTTACTTGCAAGAAGAAAATTTTTGGTTTTCCTGCCAATGTTGGACATTTGTTGCCCACAAATGGTTCCCACAACGCATTAACATAATACGCTTCATCACGCGCTTGTAAAATTTCAGGATCACCATGAGTCATTACAACAACGACTAAACAGTCATTTTCTGTATGATCCATTTCAGCAACTATAATTTGTAATATGTTTTAAGTCATCGATTTCGCTATGTTGTAAATTGCTACCTGTTTGGATCTGTTTTTTTAGTTGTCCATATTTTAAATCATCGAAAACTTTCACTTCAAACTTGAGAGATTTAAGCGTTTTCTCAATTCGCTTACAATCAATATCCGTTCCCTTACGTGGTTGAAAATCAAATTTCTCAAACTTATAATGGTTAAATATTAAAGCAATTCCACGGTGTTTATGCTTCATATTGTAGTAATCATCATTTGGGTTTGGAATTGTTGGAAAAGCTTCTGGACCAGTATTAATTGGTGGTTGTGGTTTTTCTTCTTCAGGTTTGTTCTTCCTGAAACTGCAAGTTCTTTATTAGTCGAGAATTAAGTTACTATTAATTTATATATACCTTAGAATTCTTTTAACGTCAGTTTCATCCATGTTTAATACTATCTTTGTCAGTTAGTTAGCTAGTTATGAACAATAGAATAATATATTTGGTTCTAAATAATCCCTATCAAATACGTAGATAAGCATTATCAAAATGTGGTTTTATGCAATACTAATGATCCCACTGATGATAAGAACTAATAAATGATTGAAAACCTGTAATATTTAAACGTAGATATTGCGGAGGTATAGGATATACATATTTATAAAACATAAATTTTCTTTTACATTGCCAGAATTAATGTTTATTACACTCATTAAGTACGACACAATTTACTCAACTTTGTTTTTGCTAGCCAAAATATGATGAAAAGATTAATATTACTGTTTATAAATAATCCTTATCAAATGATTAGGAGAAATCTAATGATATCCCTGCAGCCCGAGCTATTAAACAAAAGCCAAACTAACTGTTTGGAAAATGATGCGTTTTCAATTTTAGTGAACTAAATGTTTTTGGTACCCTAAATTTACTTAGTGTGTTAACTATTGATCAAATTATTTAATTAATTATTATATTTTAACAGCAGTAGACAAAACATGGTGGGGATTTTATAAATATATATATAGTTCAAAGCGAAACATCTGATCGATACAGATGAACTTGCATATATACAGTTCTGCTCTAGGTATGTGTTTTTATCAGATAACTTTTGTGATTTGCTGAAATGGTTTCGTAATTGAAGACCATGTTGAAAAATATTTAAATATATGTATAATATCTTCACGTTGTTTCCACGAACATGCGCCAATAAAGTGTTTGCATTTATTTAAAAATAGCTTCAAATTTAGGAAGGAAGTGGAACAGGTTAACAAATCCCCGTACAACTCTTGGGTTAGAATAATTCGGTCAAACGATTAGTACAAATTAAATACAATGAGTTCCGAACTAAGATTATATGTATTAGAGTCGATATCTAATTTTTTAAGTATCATAACCATAGTAACTTGTTTCGTGCAAAAAGTTCCGCAAGTTATTAATATTGTAAAAGTAAGAAATGCAAGAGGGATTAATTTAATCGGTCTTTTAATGGAATTATGCAGGTAAGAATTTGAATATTTATTTAATATTTAATAAATGTGTTAATTTTAGCTACACGATAATGTTCTCATATAATTATCGCCATGGTTACGCATTGTTATCATATTTGGAATATCCCATAATTTTGGCGCAACAAATTATTTTAATATTTTTCGTTTTGTATTATAATGCCAGTTTGAATATTCAAAGTTCGGTGGGTGCTTGTATCTATTTTTGTTTTGCTGCCGGATTCTTGTCTGGCATAATACCAAGAGAGTTACTAATCTTCCTTGTGGTGAGTATTTTAATATTTTTCAAACAATGTGTCTAAAATATATCCTGGTTTTTTGCAGCCTTTATGTACGCCAATAGGTGCATCAGCAAAGGTAGTACAATTGTTTGAAATTTTTCGTACGCGTAATTCGGAATCAGTTAGTTTATTAACGTGGGGAATTTCCTCTTTTACCAACTTCAGTAAGTATTAAGTCTGTTGTAGTAATTACTGTTGAAATTCAAATATTCTATATTTATTTCAGCCCGTATTTTCACTATTTTAATTGATTCCGCTGATACCACTTTATTACTTAACTTCACGGTTAATTCGTTTTTGAGCTCAGCAATTCTGCTTGCTGCGTATTATTACAAACCAGTTGTGCAAACAACGGAAAAACACGAGTAAAGAAAATGCTCGTTAGAAGTGAAGAATATGTTCAAAACCTAGAGCATTGTTTAAAATCGTCAATTTATCTGCAGTAGTGCAATATGGAAACTCATCATATCTAGATTGTCATACATTTACTCTGCCAAAATTATTATCTACTAGGTAGACGTAATACGAATAATTGTTATAACTGATATATTTTCTGTGATAATTTAATGTTGTTAGTGTATTCATGTCTTTCCTATACTTGTTAAATATTTAGAGCTGCCAATAATGTTCATAGCAATAAACTTGTTAAAGGTAACACCAATATAACTAGGGAGTTCAAATTGAATACAGTTCTAAATAAATACGAATTCAACTACTTACATCTAGTTGTTTATGGATTTGCTAGGATTTGATACATTTATTTTACTCTTTAATTATTCTGTGGTCGACCCATTTGCATGTTGTATAATTTATAATATATTCCACGGTGTTCAATAAGCTCGTTATGTGTACCCATTTCAGCTACAACTCCTTTATTGATAACGCAAATGACGTCTGCGTCTTGAATTGTTATAAGTCGATGTGCAATTGTTATACATGTTCTGCCGGATTTGGCTTTATCAAGAGCTTCCTGGACAATCTATTAATATACACAATATTTAATAAAAATTATTAGAGCTGGAAAGATAAAGACCTTTTCACTTTCGGTGTCTAGTGCTGAAGTGGCTTCATCCAAGAGAAGTATCTTAGGATTTCTGACAAGCGCTCTTGCAATACATACTCTTTGCTTTTGACCACCAGAAAGTTGCGTACCTTTATCACCCAACCGAGTTTCATATCCCTAACAAATTAAAAAGTTATTAAATATACTTTATCACTATTTAATACTCACTTCAGGTAACGATGCAATAAAATTGTGAATGTTTGCTTTCTTTGCTGCACTAATAACTGATTGCGCAGAAACAACTCTCGAATTATCACCGTACGCAATGTTTTCCATGATTGTTCTATCAAATAAGTTAGGCTCTTGAGATACTACGCCAAGATGCGATCTTAATGTTGATAAGTTGAATGATGGTAAATTTATATCGCCAAAAGTTATAGTTCCGGAATTTGGATCATAGAATCGCTCAAGTAATTGTATAATCGTAGATTTTCCACAACCACTCGGTCCAACTAGTGCTATAGTTTTTCCCATGAAGATTTTCAAGTTCAATCCAAATAAAACTTGCGCTTCTGGTCTAGTTGGGTATGCAAATTCAATATTTCTATAATTTATTGTTGCATTCTCCTAGAAATTTATGGTTTAATAACTTTATCCGTGGAAAAAGAATTCTTCCAACCTCATCTATAATGTTTGTATAGGATCCACCTTGAATATGAGGCTGCCTTGCTAATAATTTCAAAAACTTGCCGGAAGCTTTTATGCCTTTTTGGAAATTCGGTGTAAAAGCGACAGCTGTGCCCATAGCCCAAGAACCAGCTACTAAAGCTTCGGATACTCTATAAAAAGTGTTCTTGCACATCTGACTAATAAATAAACAAGTAATAGTTATACTTATAAAGAATAGCGAAATCCATGTGCTCATCCCTGATTAATATTCCACCATAGTATGTAGTAGTAGCATAACAGAAAAACATCAAAGACCTTGCAACTCCTAAAACAATTCCGCGCATGTGACTGCTCCTATGTGCGCGTCTGTAATGTGGTCCAAGTAACTCCAAATACTTCATATGAAACACTTTTTCAATGCCCAAGGATGCAACTGTCCTTATATTACTAATAGCTTCAATGGCATACTAAAATTAGAAGGTTGTAAATTTTGTGTTTACTTCTCAGTAATTGCGGTAATACTTTTGCGGAATTCTCAATAGAATTTTTACTACCACTGCCGCTATTATTAACTATGGTAGCTTCGAAAAATATGGAAAGAAATATAATTGGAACAAAACACAATGTGACTAAAGTTAATCTCCAATCATAAATAAACGATATTATTATTGCAATTCCCAAACTGGATAATGAAGTTAGCGCCGTCCCAATTGGTTGACCAGCTGCCTAAAATGCGGACTTAAAAATTAATATCCAAAACTATCTCATAGAGTAATTACCCCTTGAATTCCAGATGCATCTGCAGATAAGGAAGTGCATAATGCACCCACTCCGTTTTCAGTTCTGTCAAACCATCCGATTTCTTGTTTCAAAGTAGTTTCAAACATCTTTGTGCGAATACGTAAGGTTAATTTCTCTCCAGAAACTACTAGTAAATAAGACTAAAATTGGTTTAATTTTTGCAATATGTATAATAATGATATATTTGCAAATTACCTGCATAAATGCTGCAATTCCACACGCGACAGCGATAATGCAAAAGTATAAACTAAATTTATTTCCTTCCGAACGCACCCATTCATCATTTTCATTTGAAAGTACCTAGCATAGAAACACATGTTACTTTATGATAAATCCTCTAAATTCCAAATATTCATACCCCCACAACATCACCATATATAACAGAGTAAATAGGAATAGAAGCTCCTTGAACAATTGCACCAAGTGATCCTAAAACAATTAAATACCATTCCGACTTGTTCAGTTTTAATATTTCCCACAGAACGCGCCATACGCCAAGTGGTCTCTCAGTTTCTTCTGAAGTTTTCTTAAAATAAATTTCATTGGTAAAATACTTTATAAATATTACATGCATGTTACCTGGAATGTGAATTCAGGTTCGGATTCGTCTTTCTCCTCATGCATGTGATAACTTTCGTTAGACGTTAGTGTGCCTAAACGAATAGAATTTCAATAAAAACAACGTAGAATCAAATATTAAAATAAATACCATCATCCGTTTTATCGTTGTCAATTGTATCTGTAACTTGGGCAGTTACCAAATTATAATATGCTCCTTCAAGTTGCATTAGAGTTTCATGATTTCCATCTTCGATAACTTTTCCTTCACTGATAACGATAATACGGTCTGCACCACGAATTGTTGATAACCTATGCGCTACAATAATAGTCGTACAGTTCTCACTAGCCTGAAAGTGAATAATTTTTAACAACTAAAATTAAATGTGTAAATATTTGGTTAACCTTATCTAGAGCATCTTGCACTAACGCTTCACTATGAGTATCTAAAGCAGAAGTTGCTTCATCCAATAGAAGAATTGTTGGGTTTCTGACTAATGCTCTCGCAATAGCAATTCTTTGCTTTTGGCCACCGGATAGTTGCGCTCCTCTTTCTCCTACCATAGTTTGATAACTGTTTGGAAGTTTGTCTATAAAATTATGCGCATTTGCTTTTTTAGCCGCTGCCTCAATCTCAAAGAAAGATGCATTTTGATTGCCATATCTAATATTTTCTTCAATCGTAGTTGCAAATAATACTGGTTCCTGTCCAACAACGCCAATTTTATTACGTAGCCATTTCAAATCGTATTCCTTAATATCAATTCCATCAACGCTCACCTTAGTACAAAGTAAATTTATTAGTTTAATGTTAATTCCACATTATGCATACATACTTTTCCATGCCGAGGATCATAAAACCGTTGAATAAGTTGTACGCAAGTTGATTTTCCACATCCTGAATTTCCAACTAGCGCAACAGTTTCTCCTTTGCGAATCTCCAAATTTAGACCTTGCAAGATTTTCACATCTGGCCGTGAAGGATAATGAAAATGTACATCTTTGAAGGAGATATTGCCTTCCAACGCCTTTAATTTTAAGCCTTTTCCCTTTGATAGATTAATAATTGGTTTCTCTTCAATAACATAAAATATTTTTGCCGCTGCCGCTTTCGCAGAAGAAAATATTTGAATGAATGGTGCGCATTGTCCGAAATTCCAAGTCGCAACTAGTACATTTAGGAATACAGTAATCATATTTCCAGGTGTATAAACCCGTTCTTCTGGGGGTAATTTACGTTGATCAATAATTAATTTAACACCGTAATAGAACGACAATGCATAAGATAAGAAAACAAACAACCACATGAAACCATTATTCAATGCGACAAAAAATCCTCGACGAATATTGTTCTTGCGAGCTATCGAAAGTGAGTCTTGATATCTGCTCGTTTCTTTTTCTTGTCCATCGAAAGCAATTACAGTTCTAATTGCACCTAAAACTTCTTCAGCAATTGATGCAGCTTTGGCATAAGCTTCCATTTCTTCTCGTACCAACTTATTGCTAATCTAAGAAGCAAGGACGAAATGCATTAGTGCATTATATGACAGATTTTGAAGATATTACCCATGATACAAAGCCCATGGCTATTATTGACACAGGGCAATAAATTAAGCACATTAATGCTAATTCCCATCCATAGATTAAGCCAGCAATTAATCCAGATAAGAAAACCGCCATGTAATATGCAAACGTCGCGATTTTATCACCTAATGCTTCCTCTATCTTTACCAAATCCCTATATGAAACAATTGAAGTTTTATTACATTGCATCATCTTATCTAAGCTAAATAATAGTTTTGTGTGTTAGTTCAAAACAATAAATTCGCTTGCATACAAAATCTGTTGCTACATACATCGAGTCTAAATTACAATCAATTAAATTCATCAAAGAACATTTCGCTAAACGATCCGCATGTGTTTAATTTAGATCAATAAATTTTTATAGGCGAGCGTCGTTTTGCAATTCGGGAATTTTTACGTCATGCGAAGGACATATTTTTCTAATTGTTAGTTAAAAAAGGATAACACTTACTCGGTAATCCTACTGCTAAAATCTCCTGTTTGATTTGTATCATACCACGAGATATCTTTGTTTAACACACTGGACATATAGAGCGATCGTATTTTGGAAATCTACCAAATTAAGTTAAAAATAAATATATGATTTCTCTGTATATGATGTCAGTAAATGTTGTGCATACCTGTCTTATGGCTGGCTTAGTAATTAAAACAACACTGAAATATGACAAAACGATAATAACAGCACCAAGAATGCAGTTATAAATCAAATATTCAGTGACGCCCTGCATTAAACGCTCATCGGCGTCAGCCATTACGTGTGGATCATTTACTTTTTCTTCATTCTGAAGAATAGATTTATATTCCACTAATATTTCAGTCAGATCACCAAAAAGAATAAATAACCACGGCGTTATTGCGCCTGAAGCAACAGACATCACCGTTCCACAGGATATTAAAACCAAATCAGAACACGATGCATATTTAAACTGCAAAGATAAACACGTTAGACAATTAAGATTTTGCAATTAAAATATTAGTTAATTATTTACTAATTTAAAAAACGGAATGTCAGGCGGCGTGTTACTTTCATTTTTATTGGGTTGTTTTCTGAAACCCACAAATTATTAGCAATCTTATTACACACATAAATAATTAATAACGTATACGCACTTTTTTTCACTTTTTAGTTTAACAACAGTTTTTAATTTTTTCTTCATGTTTTATTGTGTTTATATGTCCTAAATGTTTAATTTCGCAGTGAGCAAACAGTTTGAGATTATTTCATGAGCACGGTCATGAATCGACTGAATTCAGTCTATTCATTTAGACCTCGTTTGCAAAAGTGCGGTAACTAATTGAAGTGCTCGAAATAGATAACTACATTACTTGTTTATATAAACCATTTTATAATAAAAACAAAAACGCTTTTATGATATGCACCTAAGCTGTGGTTATAAATTGACTATCATGAATCATATTAAATGCCTAAAACTTTTAAACCCATATGAAATTTACCGTCTAAAAACTCGTCAACAGTTCAAAAGTAATTTGACTTAAACGGCACCACATTTGCGGTGAAATTAATTCATTTTGTTTTGACTAGACAAAATCGAGTGTAGGTATAAATAAATCTTATGAAATATTGTGACAATATATGTAACCTTAACAATAATCGCACTGATAACATTTATAAAATGTATAAAATAGTGAAGTGATTAGAAACCTTAGTATACCATTTCTTTCCACTTCATATTTTAAAGATATTTACGTTCAATTTTAACTCAAACGATATCAAACCATCAGAACTCGTCCTGCATACAATTATTTATTAGATTTCACTGAATTCAAGTCTGTAGTGAATATCTACGCGCAAAAATATACTGTTTTTAAGTAGACCAGTGACACTTGAAAATATTATCAATTTTTGACAATTATGCGACTACTAAATTTTGTGATAAACAATTTCAAACAAAATTATTCTATTAAAATGATTGTAGTTACAGCGGGATTGCATAATTTTAATGATCTCTATTTCAGTTTAAAATTATCGGTTTTCCAATACCTATTATCATTTTCTGTAGTTACCGGAATCCTTTTCTCTAAATGAACTATAAATAAGACTAATTATTTAGCTCATACGTTTAGTTTTATGTTGTGATAAAAACATGGTTGCGAAGGCAACCAATTGATTCGCAAACAATACAAACATATGATAGTATAAAGCCGAGTGTTATTATTATATTACTAATTACTTCTTATAATATTAATTTTGATTATTGCAAATAAAATTTAATAATGAATAATACGGTTTTGTTAAATGGTAGTCAAGTTCCGGCTGTTAAAAGTTCAGGTAATCTAAGCAAGTGGTTTTAAACATCTTTTGAGGAAATATTTCTGTCATAGCTACGAGGAGGACTAAATACGTTGCAGAACCAGATTCAATTATGAAATTAAATTGGCTAATTCATATATATCATGTACGTGGTGAGATGGATGCTTGCAAAGCGCTTATCGATGATGAAATTAAACGAAGCAACGAGATGAATGCTTATGCCTTGTATAAAAAGGTAAATGTTTATCAATAGATGATTAATAATATCATCAACAGATGATAATTAATTGAATAATTATTTTAATTTCAGGGACTGATTTTACGAGAGGAAGGTAATCTACAAGAAGCATTAACAATTTTTCAAGCATGTTATCAACTTAACACTGATAATGTTAATACTTTGAAAGAAATTGGCAAGACATTGTGAGTAGTTAATGTTAAATATTACACTTTAATAATAGGTAACGTAAATTTTTATGGGCAGGTTTTTACTTAAACGCTACCGATTAGCACACGAAGTTTTTATACAGGCAGAGCGCGCATCTCAAAAGAGCGATTGGGAAATTTACCACAATTTGGGTAAAGTTCGATTAAAGATAATATTTCTAGAAAACTATAAAACAATTACAGGAGAAGTATGTTTCCAATTAAAAGAAATACCCCTCGCAAAGGAGCATTTGCAAACTGCCATCAAATTAGGGCGACAAGAAGTTTCCTATAATCTCTTAATCAAAATCTTATCGAAGGAAGGCGATTGGGAGACGGCAGTGTCATATTGTAATGCATGTATTGAGTAAGTTAATACAATTCTAATTTAACTTACAAAAAGGGATCCAATTCTTCCTCCATTTTCCCGTAGAAGTTGTCCGGATAATGCAGAGATTCTCGCCAAATCTGGTGTTCTTTACATGCGAATTGGCGAGTCCCAGCATGCATTCGAACGCTTTAGTTCAGCTCTTGCATTGGAGCCCACCAATTCAAATGCCCTTTTGGGTATAGGCTGTATCACTCAGGCGCGTGTTTTCTATATATAATCCTATCATATTAACGTCTGGTGTTTATATGGTGCTAATTTCCATTGTAGAACCATCATGAACATGACGTAGCGCTCGCTAAATACAAGATTGCTGTTCAAACAGATGTGAATTCTATAGCTCTCTGGAACAATATTGGAATGTGTTTTTACGCAAAGCAAAAATATGTGGCGGTTCGTATACGTAGGCATTAAAATATAATTACAACATTTTAATTAGTGATAATATGCGTCTCACGTATTGCCAAAAATGCATACACATTGTTACAACAATTGATAAAAATAATTAATTTTGTTGCAAAAGAACAGATGAAAACTAGTGTTTAAACAATGTAACATTCAGTGAAGGAGTTTTAAAAATTGTTGGTATTTGTTTTCAGGCTGCAACATGTTTAAAACGAGCACTTTGGCACTCACCACTAAACTGGAAAGTTCTTATCAACTTGGGACTTATTAATATGTACACTGGACAATGTGCATCTGCATTTAATTTTATTTGTGCTGCTATAAATATTCGTCCAGATTTTGCACAGATATTTATGCTACTTGGATGTATTCATCAATGAATTTTAGTTGAACAGATATCAAATGATATTTTCATTTAGGTACATTACTGGAATTAGAAGATAGTGAGAATGCGTTGCGTGCATTGATGCAAGCTCAAGCAATGAGTCCTGATGATTCTTATGTAATGCTTAATACCTGCCTTGGCCTTCTTATTGCTGGATATCGAGATAATGCTTTAGAAGTGATTGAACGTTACAAAACTATGGAAAAAGTCCACAAACACGAGGAAGTATTGATATTCACTACTATTTACGCTTGCAATATACGTTATTCGCTACTTTTTAGTTAAATAGTCTCTTTGCGAAGCTTGATCTAACACTGAGTATGCAAAATGAGGAATTAGATGCACCTCCAAATAAAACTGCTAATGGAAATGATGATACAAATCAACATGACAAAGATCAAGGAGAGCTTGTGTAATAAAGTAGAAACAAAAGATGGGTGTAACGCACCATTGCACTTGATTATATATAATTACCAACTTGTAAATTTTATCATACAAAAAAGTAATTGCGTGAACCTCAGAAACCCGGAAAATAATTTAGAAACACAAATGGTTGATAAAGCATTAAAAAGATAATTAAATGTTTGATAATTGTTCAAAACTTAACCGTGAGAAGATGAATAGTTAACTCTACTATTTATTTCAATTTTTTGAAAACCTTATGACATTTTGAAACAATTTTTACAAACAACACTGCACGGTTAATAACTGCAGTTACTGCGTGATACAGATCCAGAAATATAAGCATATCAAATAGTTCGATTTTGAATATGCACCATGACGTGACACAGCAAAGCAATTTTTGGGGTTGCCTGCACCTAGTGTGCCACTTGTAGGAACTCATATAATCATTTTTGGTGGTGAAGCAAGTTGGAAATAGTTGCTCTAGGATTAAGAAGAAGGTTTATTTGGATTCAAACTTTAAAACAATTACTTTAAGTTTCTTATGTGGATGAGGCTCACACAATTTTTGGAAACTTTAAAAATCACACTATATAAATTACTTTTTTGAATGCTGGATATATATTATATATTTCAAATACAAATAACATTGGGTAAATATAATTGATTAAAATATGTCCCATCCCTTAAACCATTAACCAATACAGATATATTTTCCATACTAGAGATGTGGAATAAATTTAAAATCTCTACTTCTTGGCTGAATTACTTTCAAACAAATGGTTTACCACGAAACCTATATTGCCATTGTAACGTTGTAATAAGGGCATTAAGTATGCATCGTCACGGAAGCCCATTTTACGCAATTGCCATAAGGCATCGGCATATGGGCCTGGTGGAATAGAAGCTGGTATTTGTTGCTGTTCTGCAGAGATCGCAGACGCAACCGGAACAGATTGCGGAGCAGAGGCAATCGGGACAGATTCCTGAACTGGAATTGAACTTGTTGGTTCATTTGGCAGAATGGTCCAGCCTGATTCACGATCTATAATTGAAGCAGGTGCACTTGAAGTGCTTGGGTTTCTGTGAATTGCCAAATTTTCGGCGCTTTGCGAATGGGTTGGTTCGTGTGAAGTAACTACTGGTTGTACCTCGTCCTGATCAACTTGCATTTCAGTCTGAGTTTGAGTCGCAGACGGTGTTGGTGTTGAGCAAGTGGTTGATGCCGGAGTAGCGCCTTGACCTACTATGTATAATTACCATTATTTCTTTCCGTTTGAAATCAAAAAATGAATGCTTACCATTCAAAGCCGAAAAGATATTTTGCAATACATTTCCAATTATATCAACTCCAATCGGCGTTTGACCACTTTGTGGTGCATTTGCTTGAGACGGAGTTGATTCTTGTTGAGATGCTTGCGGTGCTGTTTTCTGAGAGGACGTTGCCTGCTGTTGCGCTGATTGAGATTCACTTGCAGAAGGTGGATTGGCTGTTCCAGTTTGTTGCCCCATTGAAGTCGAAACTCCCTTAACAATTGGTCCCAGAAAACTCTCACTAATAAATGGCAAAACAGTTTAGTGGAAAAACCCTACTTTCTAAATAACGCTTTATCCTTACGCCAAATCTATAATAAGACCGGTATCCATCATGGGACAAGCGCTACCGGAAGTGGTATTGTTGTTTTGGCTGTCAGCATTGTTGCTGCGATTTTCATTTCTTGCACGGTCTCCTCTGAAAGAATGGAATCTTCGATGGCAACGTTCTGCAGTTGCTTGGGCTGTGCGGGCCGAAATTTTGGCGGCACGATGGGCTTCTTTTGCAGCATGATGAGCTGCCTTTCTGGCAGTTCGTGAGAAGTGTCCAATCACTTTGGGGAAGAATCGTGGTAGTTCCAAATCAGCTAAACGCATCATGATGTGATGCGAATGATGACCAGCATGTTCACAATTCATGCACAAATCGTAGTCGGGACATTGCACACATTTATAACGATAACGAGTTATATTGTTATCGCAAACATCGCATATGATGTTCTGTCTTCTGAACAATGGCGATTCTGCCGCAGGTTCATCATTAGCATCTTCGAAATGTCCATCAATGCCTTCACTCGCGCTATTGTTGTTGACATGAACCTGCAATAATTTTACACCGTTCATTTCCATCATGGCGGTGATTAAATCCTCGTCGTTTGCAATTGTAATGTCGTCATTATCGGCATCTAAATTTAAAATTCGAAAATGTTAGCATGAATAAATTATTTGATTAAAAAAATTTTAAATGTTAAAAGTTACTTACCGATCCATGAAACTTTGAAAGCCGCGCCGCGCAACTGAGGAAAGACTGCGCGCAACTTTTCCTTCAACAAGTCGAAATGACTTGCAAATGAAGAATCCTCTAAAGTAAATCGACGCATTTCAAGGGTTTCACCATCGTGAATTAGTTTCACTTTGCAATTTATCGCTGCGTGACTCATCTGCAATAAAGAAATAATTATTTATTTTGTGCAATCTTCTTTGCCTAATTGGTATTGCACAATAAGCTGGTATTATTGCGTTGATCATTAACTGCGCCATAATGACTTGCTGTATTTTTACTGTGTATCGTACATTTTTGTTTCGACAATAATTATACTTTTTAATGTTTTACACCGTAGCGCGTTATCAACAATCATAAAATTAACGTATCGCAAACAATGGCGACATAGTTATTGTATTAATATAATATAATACTCGAGCATATATGAATTTAGTAATTATTAGAAGTTTAAGACTTTAATCCATTAACTATATATACTCCTGCGTAATGTGCGATTTTTACGCACGCACCTAGATGTACTTAGCGTATTGTCAATATAAATAAATGATGTTCAATTATGCGCACTTTCACCTACCTTTATTTATTTTCAGTTAATGCGCACTGGAACAACAACAACAACAACAGCAAGCTGTAAACACTGAATGCCAGATGCTAAGCTTGAGAAACTACTTATACGCAACTAAAAAGTGCAATGTAATTCTCCAGCCAGTAATAGGGACGGGGAAATCGCGTTATTTTGTTGGCAGTTGTAGCCAGTTGTAGCCTCGCAATGTGACTCACTATTAACTTATCGTCCGTTTAAATACCACCACCTCACTGCTTCGAGCGAGCTCTCGAACGATCGAGAATAATATTTCGTATTATTTCATCACAACGCATATAATTACAAGTATGTTCACTGACAAATAACCATGTTTACAACACTTTTTAATTATTGTCTTCAGAACTTAAAATAATATTATCATAGGCTGTATTTGTGAAGACCTATATTTAGTTGTGGCATTATAAATTTTAATGAGCTTTTAATAATTAAAGTAAATAATTAAACGACACCTTTGTGATCATATCTACTGCTCATATCGCAAACTTATTATGTTTAATTTATTTTACCCCGAAAATAACACATTACAACATAAAAATTTGTATATTTCTTATCCTTTTGGAGATATTAAAAAACTTTGAAACTTTTAAAAAATAAAAAGTTGAACAAAGTTTGATTATATTAATTTTCATATTGTAAACAAATATTTACTATTTGAATTAGATATAGTGCTTAAGAAATTTGACATTAAATAATTAATCATTTGTGTAATTAAGTAAATAATTTAATTTTTTAAATTGGACCGTAGGTATTCGGTTTCTTTCGTGCAGGAGATATTTACTGCTGGCACGTCATACTGACGTAACCTGATTCACCTTCATTCGGTGTTGTTCACTGTTGTTTTCGTCTGTGCTGTTGATTCAGGGATTGGAATCCGGTAAAACAGCCGCTGAAATGTAATATGTTCTTAGATTTTAAGTTTTAATTATAAAGCATTTAAAATGGAGTGTGAAATAAAGATAGATGTGCCTGCCTCTGTTGAAGATTCTGATGATTCACTATTGGAAGTAAAAGAAGTAAGGAATTTGCTTTGATATGTCATGTACCAAATTTAATAAAATTGTAGTTAAATGATGTTGAATTTGAGTTACCCTCAACCACACTGCCTTCGTTAGAAAGTATTTTATGGGACATTGAATCAGAGGAAGGGCTTGATAATCAATCAATTCATTCCCTACAAAACTTGACTATAAAGTTGAAATCAATGTTATATCATTGCATTTTGCAAGGGATATCAACACAAATAGCATCAGCAGGGGTATGTGGGTACTTGTCTTTAATCGTGCTAAAAACAATAAAATGTCCTTATTGTTAGGAAAGAGTTGGGGCTGGTTTGCCTACAGTTATTACAAATAGTTCAAAATATATCACAATTGGAACATCACATGGTTTTGTGCTAACTTTTAATTCAGAACAAAAGTTATGCTGGTGTTCACATGATGAAATCAGTGCAGATCAAGGAGCAGTTTCTGCATTTGCATTTAACAGAGATTCTACAAGATTACTTGCTGGGTAGCTTGTTTTTATATTTCTTGCCACTAAATGAAGTTTACTCAAATATAATATTCATTTTCCAGATTTGAACGTGGTTATATTTTAATGTTGGATGCTAACACTGGGGATGTGCTCAGGCGTTTACCAGATGCTCATGCGCCACAAACTGCCGTTTTACATTTACGGTTCACGTCTAGCAATAATCTAGCACTAGTAAGTGACTCAGCTGGATGCATATTCTCACTGAATTTTTCAAGACGTCTTGGCGTTCGCAGTTGGGATTCAAAATGTTTATTTTCCGGTGCTAGAGGGGAAGTTTGCTGCTTTGAACCTCTAGTTTATGGACAAGAATTGTTAGGGCAACTTTATATAGTAGCTTTAGCAACACTGTCAAAGGTTGTTCTAGCAATCCTGCTTCATTTGGATGATATTCTAATTCCAAATTTTAGGTCATTATTATTACCATTAAACCACGATTACGCGTACTATATAGTCACCAATTGCCCCGTCTGGCATCATCGTTACCATTGCTTTCATGGCAATTGGTACTAGTTGGTAAATCAATGCAACCAGTTCTTGCATGGGGGCGAGGAAATGATCTCCATTACACTCGCATGGTCCTCACGGGAATCAATCGAAACAAACTAAAAGTAACGCCGCTTCGACATGTTCAAGTACCTTTTACTATGACATCTTTGCACTGGATTGGAAGCAAGCATTTAGCCCTCTTAGATACAAGCGAGAATCTTCACCTAATTGAAGTACGAACGCAAAAAGAATTGGAGATGCTTGAACTCGCTAGTGGTGGACTTGTGTATGGGTCGGCGCATTTTAAAGCCTTAGCTGTTGGAGGTGGTGTTAGCGAGGCTTTTGCTCTTGCTGGTGAAAGAGCTTGTTACAATAGTCTATCAAGTAGAGACGATCAACTTCTGATTATGGGAACAAACGGTGTACAGCTCATAAAGCTCAGAACATGGCATGAACGAATACTTTACTTGTGCGACCAAGGCCGATGGACTGAGGCTTTAAATTTAGCAGCCGAAGATGGACTATATCGCGAAAAAAGCACGATGATTCTATTAGATAAATTCATAGATACATTGCGGCATTCACATATTTTGGATGAGGAAAGTTTAACAGCGGCCATCAATTGCTGTATTAAGTTGGATAAAATGTAATTTTTAAAGCATACTCACATTTAGATATTTTAACTCGTAATATTCATTTTAGAGATATATTGTGCGCAGATTTATGGGATAGAATTTCTATGGAACAGTATGACAAAGATAAATATTATCTTTTATTCACTGACTATATAAACGCTGGTTCCCTGAAATATCTATCACCGAGCGTTACACAGTCGCTGGTTACCTATTTGGAGCAAAACAATAAATTGGAATTGTTATCTTCAGTATTATTATCTTTAGATCTTAGCTGTCTTGATCTTCATCAAGTTTTAAGCATATGTAGAAAGCGCAAATTATACGACGCCTGGATACACATAACAACAAAAACTATTGGCGATTACACATCTCCATTGACTGAATTTCTAAATGAATTAACACCTGAAAACCACGCACTTGGAAATACGATAATTGTATATGTTAATGCTTGCCTTTGTGGTCTTGGATATCCAAAAGGAATTATTCCTGAAAGGGATGTGTCGCGTGTGAAATTCGATATTTTGCGTTGTTTGCAAGCTGTACATTCAGTAAATCGCAAAGAGAATGAACAAACTTATCCATATTTACGGGCTCTTTTGAAGATGAATATTAGGGAATTTTTAAATGTCATTAAGTTAGCCTTTATGGAGAATGAATTTGCAGGCGAAATGGGTCTTCTACAGCAACAGCGTTTGATAGAAATTTTAATACAAGTGATTCGACCTCCAGAATTCGAGGCAAGTATTTTTCATTTTCGTATTAATTAATTTCAATGTGTTGTAAATTTTTAGAAATATCAGGAAACCATATTGGCCGTGTTTATTGCCAAACTTATAACTTCGAATAATTTAAAAGTGGAAGAAGAGACTCTAAAATATGTAATAACGGCTCTCACTGATGTTAAACAAACTTTATCGCAGCGCGACCATGCTGATCGTGAGCAAGCATGCATTGATCTGTTACATATTAATAAATTAAAATTATCAAATGGTGAATTATTGCAAATTGCTCTCGAATCGAAGTGTTACAAAGTTGCTGAATTCGTTTATGAACAACAAAAGAGATATGATAAAATTTTGGAATGTTTCTTGAGAGATCCTGTACGGAAATCGGAAGTTTTCAATTACATGCTGATACATATTAGAGATGCTCAGAGGTGTATTCCTCAGCAATTCTTTGAACATTTTAAAGAACTTGTGCAAGTTGATGTACGAAGATGTGTTGAAATTATTATTGAACATTTTCCAAATAAGGTAGAGGAATATTTTGAACTTGTAAGAAATGATCATGATATTTCCTACACATTTCTTGGAGAACTAGTTATGAATGATATAAAAATAACTCCTGAAATGGCAGAATGGTATTTGGAGATTCTGTGCATGCGTAATGTCGACGTAATGGTAATCAACAATTATTTACACATGGGTTTATGTCGGATAGACGAAGCGCTTGTAATAACAAAAAAGTACAATATTCATATGGCCACCGTTTTACTCCTAGAGCAGCTAGGAGAATTCAATACTGCTCTGGAACTACTTCTGGAAAACAATCTTGTTGAATCAGCGGTTGAAGTATGTATACGTGGAGCGGATCATCTTAGTTTCATGGAGAGTCAAGCACTATGGTTGAAACTTTTAAAACATCCTCATAAAAATTCATTTACTCTTCGAGAACAAATTCATTCGGCTGCCTCTCGTGTTCCACCAGCGGAATTACTAGAATTGGTTTCTGATGCGCATTACGGCGATATAAAAAGTTTACTACAGGGTATGCTAACTGATTGTCAACACGATATAGAAGTTTATAACACTACTTTAAAACTAATCGGGAAGGATTTGCATCAAGGTAAACAATAGTACAATTTGTTTCAATTATGTCGATTACTACCACATGTTTAACAGGTTTGGCTAAAGCTTTATCATCAAGCCGAAAAGGCATTGGAGTTCAAAAGATGTCTTGCAACATATGCCAAGGAGCTTTGTATCGTACATTTAGCTCAAATCCCGAAGAACAAAAAGTTTCTGTTTGCGGATGTGGTCATACGTTCCACTATAATTGCATATCAAAAGAGAATAATATTTGTCCATTTTGCTGTGTCGACGCTACTTATATGGATCTTAATGAACCAAAAACGAGTACTAAAAAAATCAGTACCAGCAAACGGCAGCAGCGACCCAACGTGGAAGGACATTTTTAACATTGTCTAGTCAAGCAATTCAAATAAATTCCGAGATTTCTATCTGTTATTATAATTATAAATACGTTTTCGTTGACTTACTATTATTTATAAAAGAATGTGATGTTATTAATTACTTAATTAAATTGGGTATATTAGTACCCCTCCCAACATAATATTTGATTTCCTATAAAATATTTAATTCAAAAATAACACAATATACAGATGTTTTCTTAAGCAATCGATGCGATAAGACATCTAGCTAGTCAACTTAATTAAATAATTCTTTATGACTTTTCAAATATTCTTCCAGAAGTTCATCTAATAAGAGTCATGAGAGAATTAAAGAATTTAGTACTCACAAATGATACAACTTACCTTCACCAACTTTTGAGAGCTTCCGATTTGAATCAAAATAATGCAGAGTTGCGTGAAATAACGCTGGATCACCTGAATTCTTTGCTGCATCCATAAACTTTCGTAAACTCACATTGTTATTACACAACTTTAATGCAGAAAGTAATTGGCCCTGACTGAGCAACACTTCTTGAATCTCTTCCACTGCATCTAAAATAAATCCAATTGAAATATTACTTCGGATTCGGATGATTTCACTTACTTAAACGAGTTAACATATCTATTGCTAGTTGATTGGCAGCGGGATGGACATTGCCTAAAGAGAGTAAAACACAAGCCAAGGGCTTTGAATCTGAGACTACACCATACTGCAATAACTGTTGAAGAGCTGAAAATTTTTTACTCCTCACTAAAGTAGTCAGAAGCATTTCATTGATATTGTGTTGTGCAGTAATTCCATATTCGGATAGAGAAGTCACATAAGCAATTAATATCCATTCCAATTTTTGCAACTGTTTATCATTATCCAATGGTTGTAATATTTGAGTGTAAATATCGTTTTGATCAATTAAAACTGGTATCTTTTTTATGGATTTTGACTGCACTGGCGCATTCGCAGGAGATGCAATTTGATTAATCAGTTCTGTTTCAGCCCACATTCGATAAACGTTATTTATGTGATTAAAACATTCTCGGACTTTTTTTAATGACAAATTCGGCTCGCGAATATAATTGAGTAAAACCTGCAATGAAATGTTTAGAAGGATATTTTAATATTTTGTGTTTATGTACCTCTAACAGCACTTCTTTTCCACCCTGTCTTTTCAACAAGAGTTGTGTGCATATATCCAAATTAGTAATTTGATTACAAAGTTCACGTAAATGCAGCTTAATATGCCAAATGCATCCTAACTTTGCATCTATCACAATATTTGGTTGGAAGACAACCCAGTTTGGTGAATCTAAAGAATATAAATTAAAATCCCTAACTTTGGATTCATAATTGTAATTTCACTTACACAATTCACATACATATTTTTGGGACTCAATTAATCCTGGTATTGATAGAGTTGCAGGTTTCAATGACCGAGGAGGTGCAACATGAACATGATATGATACACTCCCATCATGCTCAATGGGTAATGCAATATCAAAAACTAATGAACATCTGGAAGCCTAATATTTCATTAGTTTCATGTCAATTAATTCTTACAGAAGAAAACTACCTGATGATGAATCAATATTAAATTATCAACAATATTAACAGCAAACCGTCCAGTAAGTCCTAATTTCAATACATGACTTTTGATTGGTGTTTGGCCAGTTAAAGTATGAACATGAACTTCAGCTGATTGAGGGCCACTTTGATGTCTCAAAATTAAAACTGACAGGGTCCCATATAGAGTGGATAGGGTAACATCTCTTTCTAATGCCATTCTGCCAGGTTCAGCTACAATATGAAATATATTAATTTTAAAATACTACATTAATGACAATTCAATATACTTTCAACCTTAGGCAATTTACTAATAGAACCTTGCTTTATTATAACAGGCTGCAGATGTGAACCATGAGCAGATGCTAGCAATGCAGTTTTGTTAAGGGAACACCAGACAAACCATTGAATTGTAGCTGACAATGTTTTCAGATGTTTCAATGAACGTTTTTCAGGTATTACTAAATATAATTCTACCCCATGGTCTGTCATAAATGCAACCTCATTGGTTAGGGTCCATACAAATCCTAGGATTGTGGAATTCTTTTTACATGGTTGACTGTATTCAGTCTCCATTGTACTACCACTGAAATTCATGAATTCAACTGATGTTGTGGTTCTTTGTACAGCCAAAATCTTCTGATCCAAAGAAAATTTGATTGAGATTACAGGGCCATGATCTTCCATGCAAAAATTGATGATATTACTTGTATCATTTGCGCTCTTTACAACAACCCCCATAACGCCACCCGAACGAACTGCAAATACCTTACAATAATAAATACATAATTAATCTTGGACGAATTTTTCTTCAACTTACTTGTTTATTTGAGTCATCAAAGAATACATTCGTCACTTGATTCACGGCTTCAAACCGCACTGGATCCTCAGACAATTCCAAGTACGAAGCCATGTTTAATTCACAATTGATATAAACTATAAACCACTATACACAATCATAAACAATCTCTAACAAACTAACTTATCCACGGCCCCACTGACAGCCACTGACAGCCACTGACAGCCGCCTGACAGCTTTTCCTTATTCGGTTAATACTTCGGATCATATCGTAAGATTTTCGTATGTTTCATATTGTTGTATCCTTATTTAGTCTTATTCAGTGTTACTCTCACGTTATATAGTCTTGTTCGTCTTATTCCTCTTGTTCGGGATTGTGGTTAATTGCGATAATTTCAGGTTAACTTCAATTAACAAACAATGTCGAAAGTAGATATGGAATTAAAAAAGGTATTTATTAGTGTGGAAATCAATTAACAAATATGAGAGTTAACAGTTGTTTAAAGGCTTTCAGTGAATTGCAACTAAAGGCAATTGAAACTTTACAAAAAGTTAAGTTATCTGATGTACAGATTGAGACTTTGAGGCAGAATAAAAAACGTGCAGGATTTACTGAAACGTAAGTGACTTCGATAAAGATACAATCTTATTTACTAATCATTTTTTGTAGTCAAATTGGGGAAATGGATTCAAGCTGTAGGATGTATGAGTTAGTTGGGCGAGCATTCATATTAACCCCAAAGGATCAAATTATAACTAACTTAAAGCAAGTTCAAAAGACAGCTGATGAGAAAATTAAAACTTTAGACAACAACAAAGCATATCTAGAAAGAAGTATGAAAGATGCTGAAAACAATATTCGTGAAATGGTTCAGCAAAGGAAATAATCATATTCATTCACAAGACATCTTTATATTTTATTAAAAAAATTGCTTATAAACATAACTGATTTATTTTAAAATGCAGGTCCAGTACCTCAAGCTATGAACTTCATTGAATGCTGGAACTTTAAATTATGTTTCATATTTAATAACAATAACTTAATACCCAAACAAATAATAAAGAAACACCAATGTCAATTATAAAATTCATAATTTCAGACAAGTACACACAGTTCCTAGTTTTCAAAAAATCAATTCTCATTAAACCAATACCATTATGACTTTATAACATTTAAATATTACTATTTGAATTTGTTATTTATGACTTCCATTCTTTTGTAAACTTTTGTATGCAGTGAACAAATCGCGCATATCAGCAAGAGCCTGCTCAATGTGTTTGGCAAAACGGTGGCAATCCTGAAAAATTAGTTAATTAACATAGAAATCATTCAAGGATTAACACTAAACTTACAGTTTGGCCACTGGATTTCTTGTTTGATATATGAAAGAAAAGTGTATCTTCACCAGCAATAATATATGATACACCGTATCCATCATCGGCAACAGGTCCAAAACCACCTCCTGCTGAGATGCACTTTGGATATTTATTAAGGTCCATTCGCCCTGTTTGGCCATGTGGAGTTTGAGATGTGGAAAGTCTCCATGGTTCACTCAATACTTCTTGAAGGAATGGTGAATCAACCTCTAAATATTTACTAACAACGTACAGACAGAATAAATGTCTATCAATGCCTTTTCCACACATCGCATCTTGATATGCACGTTGGTGTACTTTACAGGCGTCCAGTATTAATTTTACACGTTCCTCGGTTGTCGAATTGGGATCACACATCGATTTTACCCAAGCAGATGATTCAATTGTGCACGGCCGCACAGTCTCCGTTCTTCCTTCTCTGTAGAGACGAGTCATGCTTGCTTCGTATGTCAGGCTGAATTTCTTTGCGTCTCTATAATAGGCTAATTGAAGGACCATTTGCAGATAAGCGTCCGGGCTCACTTTGCAAGTTTTCATAAATCCTTTGCCGTATGTCGAATATACTAGAATCTTCAAATCAACCGTTGCAATTAACTCATTAGCTGCTATCACAGCTTGGTCGATCGTTTTCTGGCAATCTTCTTTAATATCCCACTTCAAACGCGTTGGCGTTAGTTCCTTTTCCACTTTTCCAAGAGCGTTTTTATCAGGTCCAAATCTGAAAAATGTGGATAGCAATTAATATATCTCCAGGGTACTGTAAGAGCATTTAGGTGCAATTAATGAGATTGAAGTGAGTTAGTGCATAACGACACATTGCTTGATTATAATTTGAATGAATAATTAGTTCGGAAAATGTTATAACTACAAATTAGTTCTTTACCCAATTTCAATGTCGTCCAATATTACGAATTCCCATAAATGCGTAAGAACAGCAGCATCAGCCCTATTAACCAAAAATTTATCTAGTATTAATTATCTACTAAAAGAATTTTTTTATCCACCCAATCCCTAAAAGTTACAAAAGCTGAAAAATGCAACCTCGAAAGAACAGCTATATTACACCAAAGGAAACAAGGTATGTACATAAAATCAAATGAATTTTGTACCGGCTTGCTTCAATTTCGTCGCTTAAAATGATTTCCCAAATATGTGACATCACAGCTGCATCAGCCCTATAACAAATACAAATCAGATCCGAACAGCAGATATGCCAATAGAAAAACTCATCAACAACTGAAAAAGATATTAGTTTTTCTCTTGAAATAATTCTAGTAGACCAGAAATTGCACAGAAATATCAGATTAAATTACAATTGTCATAAGGTTACTTACCATGAATGTTCTGCATTAAATCCAATCTAAAAAGTTATACAATTTTAATATTTTATTATAAAGAAGACAAAAAATACTTACACGTCCATTTGATCCAATACACAGGGTAAAAGATTTATCAAACCATCTATCGTATCCTTTACCATGCAGTAAATTTTTTCCATAGGTGTCCAGTTTTGAAGGGTCATTCTGCAAAAGTAAGTTAGCAAGATCGAACTAAGGATATATTGTATTTACTATACCGGGTCATAAGTGTACGGATAGTCGTCCAAAGTCACGCAAAACGCAGCCTTTTCAATCGTATCCAGTGACACTTTATTAACTCCATTATTGAAATAAACTCTTCGTATATTAGCCCATTTTGTCCTTTCGCCAGCAGTCAATGCTGCAAGTCTCTCCTCGCCTGGTGAAGGTTCCGAATTATCATTTAAAATGTATTCTAACTCTCTGAAAGCAATCGCACATGTTCTCATACATAGCAATAAATATTCAAAGCGTATACCGTTGTATTTCTGCGGCATTTAAAAGACGTCCTTTGTAAATTACCACTTTATAGTAGCAGCCCTTATGATATACAACAATATGATTGGAGTCAGACCAATGCTGAATTTTGTCCGTCTCCATACCAGGAATTCTCGTTGTATTAAAAATGCGTTCATATTGCCACGAGCATAATGGAATAAGTCCCTGAATCAATATGGGTTCCAATTCTTGCCTCTCAACCAATCTACGGCAAGTCAAGCATGAGTATATTGCGCTGGCAGCACGGGCTGCTTGCAACGCTGGCGTTTCCATCATTATGGTATCAATGCCATAGAAGTTAGAATTAATCATTAGTGGAGAACGACCACGCAAGTAAACATACTCTTCCCACCAATCAGATACATAATTACTCGACCACCACGATTTTAAAATTAGATAACGTTGCAATTTCAGACCGATACCTTTCTCAAATTCAGACGCCAAACGCACCATACGTTCATAATTTTCATCACTTAATAATGGGCGTACACTGCGCAAATACTAAAAGCGTAATTCATTAATTCAATGAGTTTTAAATTTATTAAAATAATTACTCTTGACGTTGTGTCATGCAAGTTGGGCACGGGAAGTTTGGGAAGCGATCCTTGGAAGCTATACAGTTTAGGTTTATTCCAACCCCGGAAAAGGGTAACCATTGCCAGCCAAACTTGTGTTTTTATTGACGGTCGGCTACCACGTACTCGTGACTCATACATCCAGCCTTTGTAAATTAGTAGCAATTTGAGAGTGTACCGCATCGTGTAAATGATGCAAAGCCATAATCCAAGAGCCACAAGCATACTTCCTACTAGCTGCCATTTGATGGTGTTGCTGCAAATATCACAATTAATCAAAATTATCATTGCCATTGAATGTCAACTCAACTTACTCTGGCAGTATTGGCATAATTTTTGTTACCAAGTCGTAAGGCACTTTGTAACCTGAGTAATGTATAGCAGATATGACACTCATTGTTACCCACAATGTCCATAAGTGAGCAGGATAAACTCCATTATGTATACTATTCTGTAAATTAAAAGATCCAATTAATAAAAATTGACATCTAAACTATTTGGAAAAAAGTTTACCTTAAATCTTGCTAAACGTTTCTTCCATGACCGGATGCCAGACTGCCAGACGAGATTCAAGACTTCCCTATCAAAATTAACGTCCCATCCCTCATGAGTTATGGAAAATGAAAACGCGACAGCTGAATGGGCTTCAGCCATGATTATCTACTCTCTTCTGTTGTAACTAAAACGGAAAAACATATCAACTAGAGAATATTAAACAATACAATAGCGCAAAGTGAAAGCAACAAGTGTAAAGTTTCGTATTGAACTTCGAACTAACATATGCTTCATAATTAATTTCTCAAACATTTATCTAAAAACGCCATTCCTTTCTCTTCTTATTTACAAGGCATATAATATATAACAAATATCTGCAGCTATTTGTTATTTGAAAATGAGAAATTATTTGCAATTTATGGTGATAAAATATAAACCAACACACGGGTGTAAATATATAACAAAATAGAAATATATGTAAAATATTTTTATATAAGTATATCAAATACATGAGATTGCAATTTCAGGACCTATTAATTCCGTTATCACTACAAATATTTAAATAGCTACATTTTGAAAGTTGACTGGTTGGGAAATGTAAATAGAAAGTAACTTGACAAGATTGATCATTAGTTTGCACTTAACATTGATTTCAAGTGTATAAATTACGTAGGAACCAATCGATATTAATTAGCATATCAATTAATTACAAAAATTCGCTGCGTCAATTGTGCTTTCAGTGTTGTTCATAAATTTTAGTTCACCATTTATTTTGAAAGACAATGAAAATGCTAACGCAATCAACGATTAAACTATTTTCAGATAACCGATAATTAAAAGAGAACATGAGAATGACACGTAATTACGCCTCGTGCAAGTGATAAATTTTACCGCCTTGTCGAGGGCATGAGTTACAGGGAGATTTAGCAGTTTGATTTAAAGTAAATGTAATATATAAACATCAACAAGTTCTATAACACGTTCTGCTCTCATTGTGGGGGAAAATTTCGCACGAAGCCATCAACGCGACCTTTGGAATCCCGCACAAATAATTACATAATAAAATTGCGCAGTATTCGTCTCTGACTACATCACACTCTCAATTATGCATAATTATACAGTTATAGAATAATCGTAAACCAGCGAGAAATTTTGCATTCAATAATACATATTAATAGTCATTGAACTATTGATTTGCAATAATAACTATTCCATTTAGTTACGCATTAAAAAAGACAAACATTACGAATGCCAAATCATGTATGCATAAACAACATTTCTCACTAGGTATTAGTGAATCATTGACTCGTGGTTATCAGTGAAATGGCCACGTTTATGTGCTATGGAACTTAACAAAACAGATAATAACCTTGGATTGTGTTTTCGAATTATGTTTAGCATGGAATCCTCGCGCGTAAACGTTTTATAGCCAGCTCAAAAAAACCCATCCGGGTTTATGTTTGTTTATGCGTTTTATTAACTTTACCTACTTTGTGATCTGAAGTCAAGTGTAACAGTTACTTTGAGACACTTCAGTACTAATCGAATGGCCCAAAAACCAGCTTGAAATAATGAGTAGTTATAATATATGTAATGTGTGCCATGTTATTACGTTAGTGTGTATTTCAAGCAATTAACAATTATTAGTAAATAGAATTTGAAATTTATCAGTTGATTTGCATGGCCTATTTTTGTTATATGAGTCCACATAAATTTTCAAATAAGCAACGTAATTACATAAAAATGGGGAAATGATTACGGCTGTTAACGCAATATCAACATACGAAACATACAAGAAGCGCTCTGCTGTGAGTGTTAATAGAGTAATGCGTGCGTTCTGAATGTAGATTAGATTAAGTACAAAGTTCATACGGTGCATTATCAACTCAAAGGTTATATTTTGTTAGGTTGCCTCGAGTTCTCCAATTGCATACTTAACATTGTTTGTCGCATCGTTGTGAAACCAATGCCTTCACAAATGACTTGATATAATAACTCATTTTTCCGTAATTCAGGGTAATCAGCTTTTCGTAGCTTGTACGTACGCAATCATTAATAAATAATTAATGTCTTAAACACTGCTTTCAATCGTTATGCGTTCGTGAACAATACGACTACAAATTCAAGCAGAAGTACTATGAAACTTTCAAATGTTGAGCTAGAGATGCGCGAAAAGGCGTACACGAATGTGGGTCAAATCAATCCGAAAAGTGAAAATACGCACATGTAAACACATGTTAGTTTTATGGAAAGCATAAAATTTCCAGTTTGGGTATCACTACTTTATCAAACGATGTGTAAATAAGAATAATATACAACTCATGTGACGATTTTATCAATTGCGAATTCAATGTTAATATCGTACATCTGTGACTTGCATTAACAAGCACTTTTTCCGCCAAGTGTGCAACAGCATGAACTATACATAGGTCATTTGTAATTCCTACAAATTATTGAAATTCTATGTTTACATATGCAATTATTACAAATGCTATTACTTGGTAATGTGTCCTGTCTGCTGAATTAATATTCAATTGGTGTATCGAAATACCCCGAATGCCCACACACGGTGTGATTACATGGCACTGCAAGTGTTCTATTTATAAGAACACTCATTGCTATAATATCACTCAGTCCCGACTAAAATGAAGATATTCAAACGGTAATGCACAGAACGAATAAGAAACTAACGCCATTATTGCGTCTAAGCTCGTTTCAGTTTGCTGTAATGCCACAACTGCACAAATTAGTTTAGTGCTAATGCCAACGTATTTTGTTTATTTTGCGCTTACGTGTAATACTCATAGACTAAATAAAAAACAGAAATTTGCTGCAACATACCTGATTACATCAATGAACGTAAGTTAGTGTCCACACCATATATTAGCTAGTTTGATTAAAATTGAGTCCTAATTCTTATTTATGTGACCAGAAACGATCATCAGTCTTGCACACTAAAGCTTAAACTTAATTTCTAACTGCTAATTTGCACTTGAAGTTGATTCTGCTTATGCACAATTCTTTCGTTGCGTTGTGTCGTTTGCATTAGACTTCTAATATTGTTTACTACGCCTGTTTATGGATACAATTTCCTCACGCTCAAGCAAACAAGACTTCGACGCAAGCAACACAACCATACTGCGCTCATTCGACGTGGTAAATACTGTTGCTTCTATATCGACACAAATTTGGCCTCCCACTACCAACTTTGTAAAAGCACATGTGTTCATAAAGATTACAATCATATTGCATATTTAATTTCTTCGTACATATATTATTTAGTAATGGATTTATTTTCATTATAGTCTTTATTATGTTTATTGATTATCTGGTCATATGAGCAAATATTATTTTAGGTTCAGGGGAATAAAATGTTTCGACGATTTAATGAATTATTGCGTGAATTTAATTATATGCAAAGTATTTGCCAAGTTTTGTTGCTAAGTATAATGAATAATTATTATTCACAACATTCATTATCAATTAAAACTTTTTTACGTAAAATTTTATACAGTAGTGTAGGCAACGCAATCTACCAGTGAGTCTTCTTTAATCAATTGAAACCGAATTATAAAATATTTTACCATAATAATTGGAAAAAGGAATAACAATGAATAATAAAACCGCCTTCCATTGTTATTCATTTGTTGATTTAATAACAAAAGTTAACCCCGAAGCCTTATAACCATATGAGCCACATTGATTGCATCAGTTGGTATCAGTGGCAGATCACTTTTCTTACTGACGTTTAGCAGAACGGGTCCACACAGGTTATTGGTTATTGTAGTAGTTTTGTTGAATCCTAGTGTTTATAAATTTATCCCAAGTTTTCCTGTCTCTCCCAATAATGAAAAGTGCTGCGCTCTTGAAGGTGCAAGAAATATTTTCACCATACTCATGATCATTTTTGGGAGGTAGTGCTTTCTCCATCGCTTTGTTGCTGTAGTTGTCAGCGTTGTCAGAAGAGTGTGAAAAGTGTTACAGTGGGAAAGACAACGGGATAAAATCTAAAATGTGAAAGGTGACCCGTGATGTACACGTTAGCTGAATAACACATTATTCAGCGAATGTGCTTTAGTCGATTGTGTTGGTGAACAGTCTTTGTGCGTTTCAGTTGGCACATTTTATGTGTTGGATTAGTTTCTCGTTAAAGTTTAATTGCTCGGACTATTTGAATTTAGCACTTCGTTGTCTGCTTCCACAGTTGAAGATGGCAGGAACAGGTGATCGACACAATTATCAGAACAATGACACAAGCAGCGATACAGAGGATTACAATGACGATCGACGAAGACGTGTGTTCAAGAACCGATTGAGGTAAGCTCGCAGATTCTAGTTATATCATTCATGTAGATAACACCACCATATGACAAAGCATCTCATTAGGCCGTTTCGTGGATATCTTTCATTCAATGACTGGTGTTTGATTGACCATTTGCGTTTCTCGACATTGTCGTATTTCTGGTTGTCACTGAATTTTTTGAGTTAGCAAACAATCGAAAAGGTGCTCTGTGCACGCATACAGCAGCCTTGCAATGTATGTCAAATTATTTTTAAACAAGTAGAGAAAATGTATATACAATAAATAATCCCTTTCAAACATCATGCTTGCTTTGCCTAGTTATGGTTCGTGTTCCAAGCCAAAACCGTGCCTTGTACTTCGGTCATCAATGCCGGAATCTAGATGTCATAGTGTAACTGCACACAATTCTCCGCGTAATAGGTACTTGCATTTATCGTACATACAAACGTTGTACAAATTTGTGAATCTGATGTTCCTTGTTGTTGCAGATCTCGTCAACTACTATCAATCGGACTGCCAAAAAATGTTAATTCTTCATCTGCTACCAATCTTACAGCAAGTGAGGATAGAGTTACACTTGTTGTTGATAATACTAGGTACTAATTAGTCACTTTGTGTGCTTAGTTCAGACTTATTGATATTTACTGTGTTACTACAGGTTTGTTGTTGATCCGGCTATATTTACGGCTCACCCAAATACAATGCTAGGACGTATGTTTAGTACTGGTATTGATATTACCCATACGAATGATCGAGGAGAATACGAGCTTGCAGAAGGAATTTCTGCAACAGTATTTCGTTCCATTTTGGATTACTACAAAGGTGGTATAATACGTTGCCCGCCGACAGTTTCTGTTCAAGAATTACGCGAAGCTTGTGATTATTTACTTGTGCCTTTTGATGCCGGCACAATTCGATGTCAGAATTTACGTAAGTTGAGACATTGAATCATTTTTTCATTATCGTAATGATATACGTTACTTTCAAGGTGGGTTGTTGCACGAATTATCAAATGAAGGAGCGCGATGCCAATTTGAAGTGTTTCTGGAGGAACTGATTCTACCACTGATGGTAAATTCTGCAGAGCGTGGTGATCGCGAATGCCATATAGTTGTGCTTCTGGACGACGATACTGTCGATTGGGACGAAGAATATCCACCGCAAATGGGCGAAGAATACTCGCAAACCGTCAACAGCACAGCGATGTATCGTTTTTTCAAATACATCGAGAATCGTGATGTGGCCAAACAAGTACTTAAAGATCGAGGACTAAAGAAAATTCGTCTGGGAATTGAGGGTAAAATATTGATTAAATGTTGATTGGTGGGCTATTGCTAATATTTACATTTCAGGTTATCCTACATACAAAGAAAAGATTCGCAGGCGCCCCGGTGGTCGTCCTGAAGTAATTTATAACTACGTACAACGACCATTCATCCACATGTCTTGGGAGAAAGAAGAAGCAAAGAGTAGACATGTGGATTTTCAGTGTGTGAAATCAAAAAGCGTAACTAACTTGGCTGAAGCCACCGCCGATCCGGCATTAGAATTAGATGCCGGCGGTAATCCAATTAATCCGCCTGTAGAGGGTTTACGTATTTTATCACTGGAAATGCCAAACTTAGGTGATAACGAAGAAGGCGCTATCGGCGGTCCAGACGTAGAAGCTCCGCCAGATGAACAACAATTGAATATTTGAAATAATATAAATTCTAAGCAAAGGTACATTTTCATGCCATTGAGAAATGTCGACCGAAATTTCTGAATGTCTATTTACACGCCAGCTTTTACGAATAAGGCAATTTTTTCTTACTAGTACCAGCATCAATGTCCGGGATTATTATACATTTTACCACAGTTTTTATGATGAAGTTTAACTATAAAAGCTAATCAAACGTATTTTATCGGATTGACAAAGTTTTGGTTGTTAAAATGCCTGCAAACCTCTGCACAACACTTCTGAAACTTGGATAATCATGTATTCATAGTGGAATATTTACACCACTGAAAGTAAAAAACATCCGTATGAAAATCTAATTGTAAAATATATATAATCCATTTTTTAATACTTGCACAAATCGCAGCGCAAACGCAGCTATAGTGTACTCATACGTTATTGTCTTTTTTAAATATCTATCATTAATTCGTCGTTTCAAATTTAAGTGTTTTCGGTACATGCCAAGAATTATCTTTAGTTGGTTTTTGTCATTCCCAATAATACGTTCGTTCTTGTTTATATCTGAAATTTTGAGACTGAAATTTCTATTTAAATAATACAATTATAAGATGAAAGAAAATTGCAAGTCCATTATCTTTTGCTCATAATGGAGGTAAATAGTTTATTGAATTGTATTACGGAGATATGTGAGTTGTTTATAGTAAAAAACTGCATTATTATGAGTCTGATTATAACCAATGTTATATTATACTTCATTGACATTTATATATAGGCTTTAGTGTTTTATACCTATTCATAATCAAATATATTATTACATTCACATGCTAAAGAATTATTAAAGTTTCCCGTTTTGGCCTACAATAAGTAGCATTGTTATAACGTTTATTCCATCGCAATGTGATTCACACGTTATCAACGAATTATTATCAGGTGAGATTAATTAAACATTTATTACATTTACACCATTGTTGCCTTTTTCGGATTAAACAGAAAGAATAAAATTTAATTAATTGATTAATTAACTCGTATGTGCTATTATAGTATGGTTAGCATGTTTAAGAACGACTACTAATTGTGGGCGTAACTTGCATCCAATACAATAAAAGAAATTTTATAATAAGCAACGATAATGGAATATTAACAGCGAAAAGTTAATATATTGAATCTTTTGCAATAAGCGCCTCTCGATATTGCGCACTGCTTTTTGCTATCGATCATTAGTGAAACGACATTAAATTGGCGGTTTATATATTTAATGTGTGAATGAGTATTATGTTTTAAACATTAAATTTGCCTTCGTATTTATATGAAAAGAAGTTTTACGGCACGTATTTTTATTTATTAATAGTTGTTTGGATTACAACATTTTAGTATTTGAAAGCAAATAAATTAACAAAATTTTAGCATGGTGTCCTAACATATATTATTATGATAATTGAAGAATAGGCGTCTTCAAAACAATTAATTTAGATGGATAAATGAATTTTCCACTTGCAGCTTGTAAAATTCCTTTATGCGTAATCAATTTAAATTATACGCATGCGTTCATTTTAAATGAAAAATTGTACTGTTTTCAATGAACTAGCATTATAATATTGTTCATTACTATATTTACGAATTAGTGGAATTTGGATATTTTTAAACCAGTAGCCATGTATCATAATTTATTATAATTCTTATAAACACAAAGCTAGTGTCGTAAACAAATCGGCAATCTAAGATGCGACGTACCCTTTAACTTTTCTGCTATAGACACGTGCAGCTGCCGCCATCTATGTTGTCAATTTTGTTAGGCTTACCAAATGGAGTCTAATGGAGTCGATTTTGTCAGAAAACATTGAGTATATTGAAAAGCATGGAAATTTCGCAAGAAATGGTAAACAACGTTACGTTATTAAGTGTTTATATTCCATAAAACTGTGTCGAACGTGTAAAATCTATGTGAAAATGGCGCAGTGCAAATGTTTACAATATAGATATGGGAGACACCTCTGCTGTTTGACAATTAATTTTCCAAGAAAATCACCTGCATAGTCACAATATTAAGAAATATTTACGAGCCC
The DNA here is from genome assembly GCA_030264675.1 of Anaulacaspis nigra. Lineage (NCBI taxonomy): Eukaryota > Metazoa > Arthropoda > Insecta > Coleoptera > Staphylinidae > Anaulacaspis > Anaulacaspis nigra. Next base: position 54,414 of record JARJDV010010069.1, read on the forward strand.
CTGAGGATTAATTGGTGTTGTTTGAGATTGCACACGGTTCGAGAGCTTCTTCAGGATCTGGAATAACCTTCCAATGCAGCCTAAGATAGGTCGCCATAGGCAACACTCTTATTTTTTATTTCAATTACTGGTGGATATTTATGTGAAACAAAGTGCGCTGACGTTAATTACCTGCAGAAAGAATCACTGCATTAATTGTTGTTCGCGAATCGACACTACAATACGCCAAAGAGTTGGTTGTTTGTCAACAAATGTTTACAAAATGTGCCAGTGATAGGGACATAAATGTGGCAACTTGTAGCATTATTATGCTTTCTCAGACTAAAACTAATAGTGCACTTTTGTTTCAGGCATAAACAAGCCTTCATTTTACAACCATTTTTACAGATAAATATGTAGTGAGTGATCCATCAGTAACATGGGCTAAAGCTGGTACTACATGCATGCTTGTTTTAGGTGCAGTGAAGTGTAATAAAGTGCACTATTTTGTGCAATGTCCCAGAAATTAAAACGGCCTAACCGCTCTGATGATGGCACGGTTCCTATTAAGAGGCGCAAGGTAGTTGGTTAATAAGTGTACCATGATATGATTGTTTATTTTGCAATGGTTTTGCAGCGGCCAACGGCGCAGGAAGAAGAAGAGGCGTCCACCCTGGGCTGGAGACCAATTAATGACCTAAAGATCTATAACCGAGCAACTACAGAAGCTCCTGCTGAGCTGTTCCGTAAGGATTTGATCAGTGCCATGAAATTGCCTGATTCTGAACCATTGGCGTCAAATGAGTACTGGATTATTGTTGATCAGTGGAAACAGGAATGGGAAAGGGGTGTTCAAGTACCTGTTAACCCAGACTCTCTGCCTGAGCCAAGTGTTACTGTTACACATTGTGCATCTGTGCATATAAAGCCATTGCAGGAATTCAAGCCGTAAGTGTTTTATCAATTTTTGATTCATAATTTATTAATGCGACGCATTTTAGGCCTAAGACGAGGTACATACGAATAACAAAGGACGACAGGTTCAACTCTGAGGATCACTATCTGTCGTCAGCGCCCGCTCAGGCCGAAGCAGCGTGTTCTTATGATTTAGATGAGTGTGATGTCGCGTGGTTAAAGTTAGTGAATACAGAGCGTCTATCAGTTGGATTAAATCCAATCAGTGAAGACCAATTGGAACGTGTGATTGAACGTTATGAGTTACGGTGCTGGGATAAAATTCAAGCAATACTCAGGAATGAGGAAGGTTTGGGGATCGAGTACGACGAGAATGTCATATGCGATGTTTGTCGATCGCCAGACAGTGAAGAAGGCAATGAGATGGTGTTCTGCGATTCCTGCAATATATGTGTACATCAGGCGTGTTACGGCATCACACGCATTCCGGCGGGACAATGGTTGTGCTGTACATGTACAATCAAACAACGGCCGGACTGTGTGCTTTGTCCGAATAAGGGAGGCGCAATGAAAAGCACGCGATCTGGTCAGAAGTGGGCGCACGTTTCATGTGCTCTGTGGATACCTGAGGTGAGCATCGGCTGTGTGGAAAAGATGGAACCAATTACAAAGATCTCAAGCATACCTCAGAGTAGGTGGGCGCTAATTTGTGTACTGTGTAGGGAGCGTGTCGGTGCCTGTATTCAGTGTTCGGTGAAGACATGTAAAACTGCTTACCACGTAACGTGCGCGTTTAAACACGGTCTTGAAATGCGTGCGATCATTGAGGATGAGAACGCGGACGACGGTGTAAAGTTGCGATCTTACTGCGAAAAACATTCAAAATCGAGTAAAAAGGAAAAGAGTATATGCTCTGGATCAGAGGATGACGATTGTAAGCGAAAGAAACGTAAAGATATGACATCCGAGGAGAAAAATCAGGCGCGAGCTGCGCGACAGCAGGAAATTGAAGCTGAGTTCTTTAAGCATGTTAGTGTAAAAGACATTGCTGTACATATTGAAGTGGACTCGGAGGCCTTACAATGTATTTATAATTATTGGAAGCTGAAGCGTAAGGCTGGTCACAACAAGCCTTTACTACCACCGAAATGCGAAGATATTGACTTGCTCTCTCATAAGCAGGAACAAGCTGATATAGAGAAGATGAAGATGTTCGTGCAATTGCGACAGGATCTTGAACGGGTACGCAATTTATGTTACATGGTTAGTAGGCGCGAAAAATTGTCCCGATCATATTTTAAAATGCGAGAGTCCACCTTCCAAAAGCAAGTGACTGTATTGAAATCTTCAAATTTAAGTCCGAAAGTCACTGAAGCTGTTATCGCTGCAAATAGGGGCCCATCAATCTATGATCGGTTATATTCGAATCAAGATATCGACGAGACAATCAATTTAGAACGATTAATTGCTCGAATCAAGGGTGCGAAGTCACCAACCCAAGATTCTAGTGATGAGAAGAAACCGGAAATTAATGGGCTTTTCAAAGAAGTTAAAAATAATTCATATAAAAAATTATGCTTCAACGGCTGCAGCAAAAGAAGGACTAGTCTCTATGACAGTAGTTTATCTAGTAGTGAAGACAGTAACGACGAAAAACCAAAACCCAAAACTTACAAGGAAAACCTTCTGCATAGTAGTTCGACAGAAGATGAAAAACTATCGCCGAAGAAACGTACCTCTGTGAAAAATAATAAGGTAGAACGGCGACGTAAACGGCTCAGTATTACACATAATCATCTGGATACTAGCAGCGAAGAAGATGTAAAGAGCATCAAGAAAGAAGTATCCAATTCACGTCTCCGGCAGATTGAAAAAGAGCTGGGGTATTCGGCATCGGATAGTGACGAATTAATGCCTATTAAAGTGTCAAGTCCGCGGTCTAGTCCATTTAAAAAGGCAATGTCATCGATATATTCAGACAGCGATACATCGGATTCATCTACAAAGAATGATGCTGTTAGCGACACTCAATCGCAAAGCAAATTACGCACAAAGGCTGCAGTTAAAGAATTTTCACATAAACCTTCAGCTAATAAGAGTCCGAACAAGGGCAGTCCCGAAAATAAAAAGAAAATTAAAGAATCACCTAAGAAAGATCTGCAAAAGAAGAAGGACTATGTATCATCCGATCTCATTGTGCCGCAGCGGCAAGCTGCCAAGAAAGCTACCGAAAATCTGAAATCAACAACATCGTCGCGTTGTCCAAAAGATTTAACTAGCAATAATGAAACAGATGTAAAAATCGAGGAGAAGGAAAAACATCCACCTACTGTTAACAAGCCGAAGAAGCTTGGACGTCCTCCGAAAGACAAATGTGATAAAGATAAAGAGAAAGAAAGGGAGCTAAAGGAAGAGACGAAAGAGAGGAAGAAGGAATCCTTGTCAAAGGAAATAAAAAGAGAGAAAGATAAAGAAATTATCAAAGACGATATATTTGACATTGATAAGGAAATTAATAAAACGGACCAAGATATTTTAGCTTATGTACCGCAAAGACAAGCGGCTAAGAAAGCAGCGGAACATATTAAGGGCCTTGGAAATAAACCACCACCCACTACGCTAGCCGAACCCTGTGAAGAGAAAAGAAGTAAAGACGATGAGAAATCAAAGAAAGAAAAGAAAGAGGTGGAGAAGGCACAACCTTCAAAGATTTCCGAAAAACGAAAGTCATCTTCCAATAGCAGCACGTCTTCCTCTAGTAGTTCTTCCAGCGATACCTCGTCGAGTTCAAGTTCGGACAGCGAGGACGATCGTTTGCCAAAGAAACAGGCACTCTCTGAGAATGTATCCTCACCAAAGGATCAAATTAAGGAGACTGGATCCAAAGACTGGCCCTTTCTTGACAAGGCAGCCAAGTCTGCGGCTTCATCCAGTGTATCTGACTCAAGCGACCTCAGCAGGGCGTCATCTCCTCCGCGAGCTGCACCAACACCAACAAAAAGCCCAGCAAACCAAAGGGGTCCATCCAAATCTCCTCGATTCACATCCAATAAGTCTGGTGGGAAAATCAGTGACAAGAAGTCGACGACACTTGAGAGAGAGGAACAATCGCGATCAGGGCGTCCTAAGTGTCGGCAATCTGGTCGTGGCCGGTCTCGCTCCTCGAACACGAGTGATCCAATCGGAGATATTGACGACGGGCCTAGAGATATCGTTGACACTGGCAATGGGGAGCGGGACCGAACAAAAGCCCGGAAGGGAAAACCAATTGAATTGGAAGAAAACGAGCAGACAAAACCAGTTGCAGAACCAAGTAGTCCCATCGCAAGGTCACCAAAGAAGTTATTCTCTCCGCTCGGCGAAATTGATACGGAAGTGAAGAAAGAGGAAGAATTGCTTGTATTAACGCATGATAGGAGTAAAGAATCTGAAATTAGTAACTTGGAAAAGGAGATCTTGGAGCGAAAAGCAGCTAGTAACAAAACAACGAAATCAAAGTTCGATAATATGTTCACCGCTGATAGCAAATTAAGCAAACACGAGAAACTGAGTAAATCACCCGTTAAGGAGAATAAAGAACCGGTGTCTTCAGCCAAACCATGTCCTTCGAAAAAATCACCTTGCAAGGCAGTTAAAAGTATTGATGATATATTTGCCAATAAATTATCTAATTCGATGAACACCAAAATAGAAACCACAATGAAAATGCAAAATAGTTTACCAAGCATAGATATTAGCAATAATTTATTCAAAATTGACGAGGATAAAAATAATGGTAATTCTAATCAATGCCGCACTAGTTATCAAAATACACATTCCAATGACGATTTACTTAACGATATAGATGATATCCTAGAAGATGGCTTTGGCATGTCTTCTAAAGACGAAGAAATGATCAAGTTACCACTTACCTTCAATATTGCCAGTTCAATGAATGTGAAGGAAGATTCGAAAGAAGATTCAGCAAGGGAAACATTGAACCTTGTCGAGAAATTAAGAGGAAATATGGGCTTAAATAAGAAGACATCGAGTTATGATATTGATGATGCTGTAAGTGTAACTTCTAGTAAAACTGAAGACAGAATGGACATAGATCAAAGTGTACCAAATACAATTGTGGATACCCAGCAGTCCGATGACAAACTTTTAGAGCCCCTTGCAATGCAAATGAATATCGAATGCGAAGTTAGGGCGACTAAATTCGCCGAAGACAAGGATTATATTAAATTTCCTCACGATCAACACTTGCCTGACAAATGTGTACCTGATATGCAACATCAGCATTCTGATGCGCTTGCACACGCTGATGAGCGTTGGGTCCCACCGAGTGACTCCTACGCAAACATCCATGGAGATGCAAAGTCCTTTAATGATGTGAAGTCGTACAATCAAACATTTAATAGTAATAACACCTTATTGAATATACCAACAACCTGTGCTATGCAAGAAAATGGAATGAAGAATAATAGTCCGATGACTGAATCACAAACAACGCGGACGCCTTTTCTTGAAGCCGCATCCTCAATGGATTGTATGGCGAGTCCCGTTCCGTACAATGATATTCATCCGCAAGTGAAATGGGCCGAAAGTAATTTAATACCTAATCGACGATCCTCCTCAAGTTCGATAGCTTCATCAACAAGCAATATTTCACGTAGAAATAACGATGACGATGAAATGATTAAACGGCACGATGTGCCATTATTTAATCATGGTAATATGGATGTTGTTCCTGGATTGTTGCCGCAGGCGGTGCAATTCCCACAAAATTCTCTTGATGTGTTTCCGCAATTTTCAGAGGCTAATCAATTTGTTGGAAATCCAGTTAGTTTATTTCCGCCAACGAATGCAAATGCTCAAATACCATTCCCGTCGCCTGGTGCTGCAATGTTTCCACCGCCGTATGGAGCATCGTTTCCTACTCCGTTGTCTGTGATTCCTCCGTTATCGAAACCCAACGAAGAGACGATGCACATACCGCAAACAGCCGCGTTCACCTCCTCACAGCATAATATGGCATTGACGGCCGCCATGGTGAATATGCCGACTGTATTCTCCAACAAACCAGAAGAAGAAAAAATAATTGATGTAGAGCCTCAAGCTCCCAGCTTGCCACAAGAACCTGTAATTGAATCTGAGCCAATAGTTATTCCAGACACATCACCTGCGATGAATTCAACTCCAAATCATGTGGAACCGTCGCCAAATCCGTCCGTCAAGTCAAATAGCTCTTCGGGCAAGAAATCACCTAGCAAGGCTACCAGGTCATCCGCAAGATTTGTATCGCAACACAAGTCACCAAGTAAAAGTCCAGGTAAAAGTCCACGACAAGACTTGACCAAATCTTCTACGACAGGTCGTAGTAAAGATAAAAAGGCTGCCAAAGGAAGTAGCGGCCGAGGTGCGCAATCCCAGGGTACGAGAGGCAGAGGACGAGGACGAGGCCGAGGCAAACAGTCAAATTCATCACATGAGTTTGATTCTAACACGATTCATAATAAACTTGTTGGAACTGTTTATGATTTAGATTTTGATGATGATATGTCTAATGAATGTGGAGATTTGCGAGCAATGCGCGAACGCAGAAAATCAGCGGACATTCATGAACGAAAACCGGATTCTCCAAAGTTCACAAGTCCATCGCACAAGTCTCGATATCATCTAAGCGAATTACGACCACCAACGCCGATAAATGATATGGGATCAAAACCCGCGAGCCCAGAATCCATTGCAGAAATTGAAAAATCGTCATTCTCTTCAATGGTACAACCAGTATTACCAGGACCAGTTGATATGCGCACCTATAATAGCACAAACGAAACACCGCAATATAGTGAATCTAACTTAATGAGCCAGTTTACTGCCAGTGCTCCAGAGCCTCCAATTCACGAAGAATTGGACGAGTATCTAGAAAAGGAATTGCAGAATGCCTTGATCAACTCGAAGAATAAACCGGAGGAGCCACAAGTACCTGAACTTAATAAGATAAAAGTTTCTTTATCGGATTCACGCAATCAACTCAAAGTGAAGATTAAAGGTCCAATTGCAAATTACACATCGTCCTATTCGTCCACAGTTGCACCTCTTCCCCCTGTTAGCGATACAACTTCTACAAATTTGCTTCAAACTAATTCAATATCAAATAATGCAGTTAATAATACACCGGTGAGCGCACATTCTGGTGCGACGAATCTTCACAGAATGAGAAAAAAGGAATTATTACGGCAATATTGCTCTCAAGGTATGAATACCACAGATCCTGCTGCCAATGTTTCAGGTTTGTCAATCGCTAGTGTAACACCATCATTAAATCGAACAATTATTACGATTCCGAAAGCCGTTGCCTCAATGACAAGTATACCAACTAAAGATGATTATCGTGATTATCGAACTGGCGCCGATGAAGTATATGAGCCGAAAATTCGTAAAGAAAAGACTCGTCCTGGTTTATCTAGAGAGTTGCGTCAATTAGATTTACCAGTTGAGGAAGAAAATGCAATGGAAAGACGGCGTAGTATTGGCTCGAACAATAGTCTACCATTGGGCGAGAGTAAGCGCCGGGGCAGACCACCACGACAGAGCAGTCAACAACAGCAGACGACACCAAAACTAAAAATTAAAATTGGTGGCAACAATATTGTTGGTGCGCCCGGTACTGAAGCTAATATGGTAACAAATGTGACAAATATGCTAGACGACAAGCGCGACCGAATAAGACCTCCGAAGAAACGACTATCTGCATCAATTGCGAAACCCAGTGTGGAGGACCTCAAACGCGAAAGCATGAAGTTCCGCAAACAAGTTATGGCCGATTTCAGCGAGAAAAGAGAAAAGAAAAGGAAAGATAAAAGCAATCGAAAAAGTAAAAAGAAGAAAAAGCAGGATCTACAAATTATTGCCAACGATGCCAACACATCGACAACTAAACTTATCATTCGCTTTAAAAAGAACGAAACTCCATGTGATGAGGTGCCCACGGTACCGGTTGAAAGCGAAACCGTTCCCGAACACCCGGAAGTAACAGCAGTGAGTGGCGCGCGGACAGACGTTAGTGATTTACTCAGTGTGCTAACTGATGACTCGCCAATCGAACGAACTAATTCAAGCAACAATAGTGCAAATAATGTTACAAAAACAATAACGCCGATTAAATTAAAGTTGTCACGGTGTCAGGAAGGCTATGTAATGAAAGCGCATGCGACTGATGAGAATAAGATGCATCTTGCGGAGCCGCCTGATGTGGTCAAACCAAGTTCACCATCCGCAATTTTGAATCTCCATGAACCGACGCCTCCGGTCCACGCCACAACACCTTTACCTTTAAATAAAGATTGCGAAGTTAGATGATAATGGGATGGCTGCAACACTGAGTGAGTGAAATGCGCACTCAATGTGTAAGTGATAACGGTATTTAATGATTCTGGGCGAAGTGATAGATAAAACGTCACATCAATATATGTACGAAAAATAAATTATTTATATGAGTGTAGAAAATTATTGAGATATAAGCAATTTGTAAATAGACATCAGCATAGATTTTAAGCGTGTACGCCTCAGTGATTTGCGCCACTGAACATCATTACTTCCACAAAATTGAGCATACCTTTTTGTTATTGCGTTATAATATACATAACTATGATTATTAATGTAGTTAAAAAAATTTTATCTGATCGATGACCCATGTACGAGGATTTTATGTTGTACATTCGCATAATGGTAGGATGAGGATATGATATTTGTTTTTAAAATATCGGAAACAAGTAAGAATATTAAGCAAAGTTTTAAGTAAATATTTAAATATGATTAAATATATAATGCAAATTATTGTATAATACAACTTAATATAAATGAAATGCAAATATGCAAAATAAATGTGTACTACACGTATGTAAATATTAAATATAAATGTCGAATTAGATAGGTTTACTCGGTAAATTATATGAAAAACTCCCTCTACCAAGGACCCTACTTTTAACGATTGTTTTATAATGTATATTTCGTTTGATTTCAATGTACAAAAGTCAATTAAATTCCAACTTAACATACACACGATTTATGATAGATATTAAACATAAACAAGTGCTAAGGATCACACTTATTATAAACGGTACACAAACAAGAAGCAAGACAAATTAAGAAAAATAACGAGGATATGTATTCATATTTTTGTACATTCTTTGTAAGTTATTATGGTAATAACTGTGAATATTATATCTGCTATATGCATAGTAATTAATTTATATGATTAATGAAAATAATGGAGAAGATTTCATTTAAAAAATGAGTAGTTAACTCCTGTTGACAATTTTGATATAGCTAGAAATTGTTATATTCTAACATACATTAACACATATAGGTAAATAAAAGAGAGACATGTAAAGAAGTAACTCAAAAAGTTAAAGAAAGTACGCGAAATTCTACATTTTCATTTAGTCGACTAAGATTTTGTCAAATGACTGCAACATCCGATCGCAATTACACTGAACAAATGGCTTGCGTGAGTGCAATTTATTTATTAATTTATGGGATGACCATTCTCTATCAAAATCTCTTTCTAATATTCTTCTCTATTGATAATCTCTTTCGTTTATGTATTATAGTTCAAAAGTAATGATTTTTTACTTAAATGACGATGGCAGAAACAAACAGATACTATTATGATTAATTTTAATTATTATGTAGTTATAAGATATTTTATTTTTTATACCTGATGTTTTATTGAAGATTGAAGACGAAGAATCAATTTTGATTAATAAGTGTTGATTTTTCACGTGATCTTTTAAAATATTATTTTCAATAAATTATTTAAATTATCTTGATTTGCACTCTTAAGTATTTGTTATTGTGTGTATATGTGTACATATATGATCAAAATATTTTCACTAGAATGAATAGTTATCAAACAATAACTATTTCAAAAGACAGAAGCCATTTGTTTGTTTGATAGTTTGAAAGATTATATTAATTGAAATGTTGTAAATATAATGAACTATTGGAAAATATAAATTAGTTGTCACAATGAAAAATATATCGAACATTGCATTTCAAACCCAATCGGAAATTAAAAGACTAAATATTGCATAAATTACCGTGACAGCATGTCTTCACTAATTCTTCATCTAACCGACATGGTTACACGAAAAAATCTCAGCAGGACTGAACATTAAAATAAAGTTAATCACATTAACAACTGATCAGTCTAGCTGTACTGTACCTAGTGTAAATAAAACTATTATTGAAGTGATATTTATTTAGCAAAGTATCCGTTTAAAAACGTTAAGTATCGACTCATTTAAGTTGATTTCCAGACTCCTTCCACCAATTTGGATTCTAATGACAATTAGGTAAGTACGTAATGTAAGTTCCAATTTCATTTTAATATTGTGATTCGTAACATTTTCCAAAGCTTTATGTTACTTTTTACGTACTATAATACGTTTTACTTAGTTGTCAAATGATTTTGATTAATCTAAATCTTTTAATATACTTATTCAGATTTTTAGAAAATACCTAGTGTTATGTATATATGTTGAATTGGTCGTCAAAAGTTTACATATAAACTTATTGCAAGATTGATCAGGGCTGCAGTGAAATGCGTTTTAGAAATAAGAAGGTTCCTACATTAATTAATTACAGATTTAAAAATTAACGCGGATGAGTTACATGTCAAGTTGAAAAATATCAATAACGTGAACAATTGAACGAGTGTTACGTTGCATTACAACGTTCCCATAACATTCCCGAGGAGGCTGTCACACATGCCAAGTGAAAAGAAACGCAGGCAGCCGCTTATGCGTGGTGGTGGTTTAAAAGCGCCTTGGCGGCGGTAACGGCATGAACCGCCTACCGTGCACTGGCGAACATGCTTCGACTCGATATGCGCGAGAGTCGAGCGTCGCGACGCCGCCGCTCTCGGTCAGTGGGTGTTACAATCAATAGGCAGCATACAGTCAGTGTTATCGGGAGCGGTGAGCGGCGGTGATAGTGGATCTGGTGTGAATGAGAGTGTTCGTATTTATTTACTGATTTCATCATGCAGCCACCCCCGAGAAAGGTGGGCAATAGTTATTTTATTTCCCTCATCCACACGAATTACTGGCGCCTATAAAAATCTAAACTTGTTAATTATCGCTAATCAATTACTGCCCGTTTAATTTCGTCGATCATATAAGGGTTTTCAATAGAATCTCTACGTACATTAATGTGCAGTGTAAAATGTGACTTGTGTTCTTACAGGGCAACTACGCGAAGTATCTGAAGAACTTACATTCGGAGCAATTATCGAAGTTGTTGGCTAAAAATCAACATGAGTGTGATCTACTCGAAGACATCAGGACTTTTATTATTAAGCGATGCGCTATTGAGCGTTCATACTCTGAAGTAAATCTGTGCATGTAGAATTTTGTTCCATCATTATAAGCTCAATTTTTGTAGGCTTTACTTAAAATATCATCAGCGTATCTTAATAAGAAAATTCCAAATATTCCCGATATTAAGTTGGACGGCGGCGAAGAAAAATGGTATTGCATTATTATTAATTTATCTGTTCATGCTCGTATATTTTCAATAAATACCGTATTTAAGGAACATGTGGAATGTATGGCGGACGGTGCTGGAGGAAAATGAAAAATTGGCACGAGCTCGATTAGCAGCAGTCGAAGTATTTCAACAGCAAATTGCCGAAGAAGCAAAAGTTTTACGTTCACATAAATTGATGTCTGCAAGAAAAGTATTTGATTTCTATTGTGAAATTAACTTTTACTATTTGGTATTTTTCTAGTGTGTTGATCATTTGGCCGTTGTTCAAAAAGAAATGCAGGTTTGTGTACAAGACGTCGATAAAACAAAGAAACTTTACTTTGATGAAGAACATTGTGCGCATGATGTTCGGGATAAAGCACGTGATATTGAAGAAAAGTAAGTTCTTAAATGTTTTTTGTTTTAATGACTTTATAATAATTATCAATTGAACTTACAGACTGAAAAAGAAAAAGGGTTCGTTCTTCCAATCCATCACATCCTTGCAGAAAAACAGCGCAAAATTCTCCTCAAAGCGCGAACAACTCGAAGAGAAATCCGCAGGTGCACGTAATGATTATCTCTTATGTCTGGCTGCCGCAAACGCCCACCAAAATCGCTATTTTGTCGTGGATCTTCAGCTATGTATGTCTACTATGGAAGGCAATGTGTTTGATAAGGTTGCTGAGTTTTTGATGCTCATGGGACGCACCGAATTGTTGACATGTTCTGCAATGCAAAATTCGTTTTCAACGATTAGGGATCAAGCAAAGCAATTGACTAGAGAATATAATTTGCAATGTATTTATTTGTATTATCCAGTATTGAAACAACATATTCAATATGAATTTGAACCATGCGACAATGATCCTACTGATACGATCACCGCTGAGCATGAAACAGCCGCAGCAACGCTTAGCAGGGAAGCGCGACGATGGGCCACGAAAATTGCACGCGAAAACGCAAATATTCGCGATAGCGTGCGCAAATTGCAAATTTATCACGCACTGCGGGAGTCTGGGCAAAAGGTATAGAAATAATTAGAGTGAATAAATTATTGATGATCGCGTTTAATTAGGTGGATCCAAATGATCAAAACGGTCCCGACCTCGAGACGAAAATGGAGGATATGAAGCAGAGCATTAGACGGTCGGAAACATCGAAGATGAAGGCGGAAGCGCGCATTGAATATTTGCGCATCGGTGGCGTTAACGTTGATGAATGGTTGCAGGAAGCAGAAACGCTGAATGTTCAGGATATACAAAGATCTGCCAGCTCTCTTTCGGTTTGATATTTATCCAGTTATACACTTTACGAATACAAAATTACATTTATCCTTCTTATTATTCTAGGATCACCCCAGTTCTGATTCATATTACGACAGCGATTTTGCCGAAGGAGAACCTAGCTCACAGCCTCCCGTGGACGTTAAGGTGGAAAAGGACTTTGACGAAAGACCACCTGATAGCGATGATGAGGACTCGCAACAGGAGGTCGACGGTGAGTGGGGTAGGCGGCGATTTCATCTATGCACTCGTTTAACAAATTCTCTTGTCAACGTGTGCTTGATGTTTGTTGCAGCTGAAATATTTTCGAATCTATTCGTAATTATAAAATATTTGCACCACTCAATTATATATTTGCAGCTATTTTTATTACATTTTAACACAATTAACTTTTGAACAAATATTCAAAACGCATTTTTGAAGTAATTTTAATATTTATAAAATTCCTCTCATATCAACATCTTGAAATACGCACATTTCTTTTTACTATATTGCATACATTTGCGGTTTTAGCAATGTTAGAGCAAGAACGACAGCGAATAGAACAATTAACTGCTGATTGGGATGATCCAACTCAAGTTGATTGGGGCACAGATAAAGTAGAAGCAGTCGAATCAAAATCTACTGCTGAATCTACCCCAGCCCCACAAGTATTAAAATGCACAGCTATATATTCTTACACCGTAAGTAGTTCTTAAACTTGAATTCAAGCATGTAATAATTTAAATTTACGAAGGCTCAAAATCCTGATGAACTAACAATTTTGGAAAATGAGCAATTGGAAGTTGTTGGAGAGGGTGATGGTGATGGATGGTTGCGTGCAAGAAATTATCGTGGTGAAGAAGGATATGTACCACATAATTATCTGGATGTGGAACGGGAACATACAGCTACCACGCCTGGACTACAAGCTCAGATTTCATTTTCTTCCGTGGATTATACTATAGATAATGAAGACGATGGTACAATGAATACGGATACAGCAAACCAATCACCTGATCAAGTATCGGTAATTGCTGCACCTGCAGCGACTATACAACCAGAACCATTTGAAATAAAGCAAGAATATTGTGTCGCACTTTATGATTATGATGGGGAAGCACCAGAAGAACTCACGTTTGATGAGGGGCAAGTTATTAGAATAGTAAGCAAAATTGCTCATAGTGTTGACGATGGCTGGTGGAAAGGTGAATTGGATGGTACCATCGGAAATTTTCCATCGTTGGTTGTTGAAGTATGCGATGAATATGGTGAACCTCTATCTAATCCTGAAAATGAAAGTCCACCACCATCTGCGCCTCCAGTATTTACTCCTCCGGAAGTACCGGAACATCTTATTGAAAATGAATTTACCGATTTTACACCACCCGAAGAAATAGAATCATCACAACCACCAAATATGGCGCCACCTCAACTACCACCAGAAGCCACTAACGGCAAGTTTATATTGGAATTGACTAGAGTTCAACAAGAGCAATATGGTACACAATTTGATGGTTCTGAAATACCAAGTGAGTCTCCAAAAAATTTAAACTTCAACTTTACTATAAATATTTATTTCTTTTCAAGCAATTGATATCACAACTGTCGCTGGACCAGATGATGTAAGTACCTTTTAGTTATATTCTGATTGTGAGTAGTTGTTGACGTTAAATTTGTGCAGGAAACTTGTGAGGGTGAAGATGGTGAAGGGGATGGATTAGGTGTAGTACAAATTGAAATTACGGCAGCAACGCCTATGATGGAAGAACCAGAGCATCCATTCCCACCACCGGAAGAAGAAGCAACAAATCATGCCACTGATGAATTTGAGCATGAACCTGAAGAACTCCCTACCGTTCTTGAAGAAGAGGAATGCGAGGAGCCGCCAAAGAGTTGCAAAAAATCAATAAATGATGACCCAGAAATAGTTCCAAGTAAGTTTACGGATTCATCCGGGGATGCACCACCATGCCCAATTAGCAGTAGCAGTGACGGTGATACTACTGGGCCTAGCACGGCGGAAAACTCGATCAGCCACGCTCCACCGACTCAGGAAGATTCCCCAAAGCAAGTGGTAGGTGGGCGTGCAAGCATCCCCGACGAACTCGAGCCACATCAATTAGCCAGACTACAAGAACTCAAAGAGTCCAACGCATAGTAGAACATTTGAGTCGTAGCCGACTAAAATCAAGGGAAGATAACTAGTACTACGCACTACTTAAACAATTCATTAGCAAACCAAACCAAACAAATTACGAAACCATTCGAAAATGCTATTATGGCCAATGAGGCGAATACAAACTAAATTTACGAGAATATATATACACATTACCAATATTCACGGATTAATTACGAGGAATATTTGAATATATGTGCGTACGCTTGTTCAATATATTACGAATCGAGCAAGTCAACTCTTGAAACTCCCTTTTCATACACTGCTGCATTTAGGAGATGATTTCAAATGCTTTTTTTAACGTTTAATTCAAACGCGCGAACAGCTCGTTGCCTAATAACTTCTTATGCTTGACATGCGTGCAATTAACAACTTTAAGGTCGACTGATATAAAATCGTGCCCTGCACAACTTCATTGTCCATTATTTATCATATTATGCTTCTCAATTACATATAGTGACGTGCATCAAATATGGATAGCGCACAAAATCTGCAATAAGTAAAATAGGATGAATTTATTGCGGTACAATCATGTAATAGCGACACGGCTTAGGAATTTGTCAAGTGCTCTTTAATGGTCCGGCTTAACATTTAAACAACTTGATTTAGTGAAACCAGCATAATTCTTCAAGAAAAAAAGACGTACACTGCTAAGATATTTTTATTCGCTCATAATATCAATTTATGCTAAATATTTATTATTTGCATTATACCTTGATTAGTAAACCAAAAATTAATAATAGATTACTTAATTGTCATAACATAAAACGAATGCTATTTGTATTATGAATACGAATAATGTGGAATTATTCATTGTAAATGAACGATAACTTACTTCAATGCTGCCATCATCAAACAAAAATGTAAGCAGATAATGTAGACAATAATATCAAACTGGTTGATTCCTGGTGGACAAGAGATATGATTGATATTTGAATATCCATCCCATTTAGCAATTGTTGGTTTCTGACGAATACGGATTGAAAGATATCAAGATATCCTAATAGAATTTGACGTAATATTTTTGGTTTAATAGGACAACGCGAAATAATCGGGAAACCAGGAATATTGCATACATTACGTGCTGCAATCAGTAGAAGTACATAGAACAAAACTAGTTTACAAATTTTGTTGGTTTATTGTTGCAAAGTAGTAAGAAATTTTGATGTTGGTATTTAGCAGAAAATGATTTAAACATAAACATTAAGTTTGCATGAAGTTTAGTGTGAAAGCAATATGTTCTTATATTGCTAAATGATAAAAATATCTTAGTTTATTAAACGTTATTAACGTTCTCCTCTGTTCAGGAGATTAATACACGCATCATGTAGTCATTTATGTTGACTGTGTAAATAAAAGAGAAACGTATGTTGAAAGTAAACGTCTAAACTAGTTGATATAAAAAATTAATTCGCAGAATGCGAGGAGCCGTATCATTATGATTTTCACAAACTGAATGCGAAGAATGGATTCATTCAGAATGCCAACTAATTAGGTAGATGAATACCATTTAGCATATGAAAATTCTGACTAATTCGGCGATTAATTACTCAAACTTATCACCTAAGTGAATGTTCAATTATCATTCGATTGTTAAGTATTTATTGACAAACTATGTAAAAATTCTAATTATTGTTTTATAAATGTTAATTTCTTGTACATTAAACCCGTTGTCTGCATTAAGTAATCGCTAATTAGTTACGCGGAGTCGAATCGATTTGTTGCTCACAAACGATTATCAACGCCTATATTATTAACGTAAGATATAAATAATGCAAAACGTAATAAACTATTCATACAAGTGATGATGATTAACTTATAGTTTAAGTCTACGTGTTAAATTGTTTATTGAGACACGTTCGTTACTCAACAATTCGTAAATACTAAGTTAATGTTAGATTTCATCTAAGTTTAATGAATTCTTTCCTCTGCGATATGAACATTGAAAGTACACCCACATACAGGAGGAGATACATATTAAGAAGTAATCTAAATGTGAATGAAGGAATGTTAATGAATGATTTGTTTTAATCACGTGTAGTAAACAACTATTTAATGTCAACAGTAAAATTCCAAATAGACTTAGCCATTTTACTTTAACGCAGCATTTAAAGTTTGTCGTTGTAATAACTAAACTGTTGTTTGTTTTCTTCGTTTCACATGTAAATAATTAAAACTGATTTGATTTACAACTCCGTATTATTACGGCTAACATTACCATGATGATCATGATAGCTCGTAATGCGCTAGTTTATTATGAACAAAATATAGAAATTATACCTCAACTCCCCATGTGGAAAATGAAGATACAAATTTTGTGCGATACGTGTATATTTAAATTCCCCGTCTTCTTTCAACGGTGCCTTCGTATTATAATGAAACAAAACAAATCATTTACGAAACAACTTTGCAAAAGCATACATACCAATGCAAATATTAACTAAATGTACAAACACACCAACTGTACTCTCTTCATTTCTTGTCACTTAGTACTCTATTCCACACATTAAACATTTGCATATTGAAATACAAAATAAAATGACCGAAAAGATCGTACGTATATGCTCGTAACTGATATTTACGTTGTGTATCATAGAATACTACTAACTACTTCCGGATATGATTTTGTTCATCATTAGGAACTTTTTATATCATCTGATTTCAAGCAATTCCTAATGTGTAACTACTATTAATTGAAAGTAAAAGTATAAATAAATATGAATAAGTAGACACTACCGAAAACATGTAGCTTGTATTGACGCGATAAAATTTTGGAAAAGTTAATTTCATAATGCGTTCATGTTGATGAGCATGGGTCCCTCATTACCTATCGATTAATGTTTGCAAATAGCACCTTGCCGCTTTGGAAGGACCAATGATTCGTGAACAAACGTTGAGGAACTGGCTTTAATCGGTCGGCATGGAAATAAAGTTCATTCGGGCGTGAGATGCGCTTATTTCCTCCATCCCTTTAAGTGGCTATCCAGTCCAACGACAACATCGAACGATGTCACAACAAAATAGCCCGCGTGATTCACTATCGGAATCATCCGGAAGTTCTCCGAACGCTGTGTATATGCTTCGAAGTGATAAGGAAACGAGCGACTTGATCCTTTTCGGGCAACTCGTCGCGAAGCATCAACGTTCTGCGACTGTACGACGAGCAAGCAGCGCATCTTTACGAAACAAGCAGGATTCATTCGCAAAGAGTCAAGATGACATTAATGTGCCTGTACATCCGCCACCAGAACGCGGTTATCGACGATCCTTAGATAGCACTTATCGCCAGAGCTTAGAGTCAATTTCAGAATATAAAGCAAAGAGCTCGTTTTCTTCGGCTTCCCTGGGTCCGTCGCCCTACAGAGATAATTTGGATTCAACATGCTCTGATTGCACTGATTACGGAATTAGGTCTTCGATGGGTGGGCTTAAGGAAGAAAATAGAACGCATGTGTCACCCAGCTCAGTAAGTTACTTAAGCTGGATTGAAAGTGTCAGTAGCAATATTACGAATGCGACACCCACAAAGTTGTTGAGCACGGCAAATACAACGCCCATACCGGACCTGATGGATGCAGATAGCAAAGTCGGGGAATGGAATAATTTCTGGCTGAATTATAACAATCCAAATAATAGGTACATATCCAGTCCATACTTAGCAAATTCGACGAATGGAGATCGTACTGGTGATGATATTTCTGATTGTAAAAGTACTTGCAGCACACAGAAGGAGTTTAATGAGAAACTGAGCGGAGAACAAGTTGCGCTTACGCTCGAAGAAGCGCAAGAAGCGCTGCAATGTTCGCAACGAGTTGTTGATATTTTGCAAAAAGCAATAAAACGCAGTGATAATGATGCGGATCTATTCCTATTAGAGAGAAGTCGTCATGATTCTTATTACTCCGAACAAACGGTGAATTAGACTCGCTAAACTTTGGATTGTATATTCATGAATTAATTTTTCAGATGTCCTTTAAGGATGATGGTTTATGGGATCGTTCGTACTCCTATATAAATGATCAAACAACACCTCGTGTGTCCTTAAAACCTCAGCCAACAACGCAACAACCACAACCCACGTCAAATAGTTGCATTAATGCTCTATTGAATACTGGGGTTGCAGACATTCTTAAACGAGTTATCAATAAACGACGAGATTTTCTACCTGCTGACGATGGGCAGAGAACAGCTAGAAATAGTTTTTCAGAATGGTCAATGGGCGCAAAATAATATTTAATTAATTGTTCCAGGCATTCGAATCATAATTTCATATAGTTAAATGCTCAAATTATATAATACTAATGTTTCCATTTAAGTTTTTAATGAAGAAACTTATAATTTCCGCAAACGCACATAAAAGTTATTTATTTTGTATTCATTATATATCGTTACAAGTCCTTAATAACCATAATTGGTTATAATTAAATGTTTTATAAAGGAGTGTTTTATGTCTTTGCAATAAATTGTGAAAATATTAATAGCGAATATCGAAGAAATGTTTCGATTATTGCCGCGAATAGACGTCACACCCGCTGCCTTTCTCTTTCAAAATTTGCGGGCTTAGTCAGCAGAAGTACTTTAATTTTCAGTGTTAGAGGCAGCACCAGCAATTTCAGTGTACGTCAACATCAGTGAGTACTTAGTTGGTTAGTGCGTGGAAAAGATGAAGATATTGGACACATAGTGTTTATAATAATAGTTAATTAAGTGTGATAAGTGCAATTTAGTAACCGAATATTAGTGCAAAACTCTTGAAACTACTCTAATTTACCTCTCTTGGTGGAGAGCAATAACAAATAGCTTTGTGAATGTATAAAAACATTACGGATGTTTGTCGGCGAAAGGTATTTCTTATTTCGTATTTCGAGTTTTTATCATTTATTGCAAACTGCCTGCTTAATTAGAATGCAATTGTGAAAATCTGCGGTTAAAGAAAAGAATAGGCAGGTAAAATCGCTTTCACCAGTTTTAGGTTAACCTTGCAATTTCTCCAATACACCCACAGAACTCTTCAATTTTAGGCGGAAAATGGCTACAACTGAACAATTTTCCTTGCGATGGAACAATTTTCATTCGAATATTACGTCTGGCTTTCATGATCTACTAGAGGCTTCTGATTTAGTTGATGTAACACTTGCTGTTGAAGGCCAATTTCTGCATGCACATAAGTTGGTCTTATCAATATGCAGTCCATATTTTAAGCAAATGTTTAAAATAAACCCCTGCAAGCATCCCATAATTATCTTAAAGGATGTTACCCATGATAATCTTAGAGACATTTTGGAATTTATGTATTTGGGTGAGGTGAATGTACTTCGTGAGAACCTCCCAATTTTTTTACAAACAGCTGAACTGCTGCAAGTAAAAGGTTTAAGTTGTGATGATACTGTAAGTTTTTTAAAGTCTTTTAGCCTACCAGTAAGTGTAAACGTTTGGGTACTGAAATTTTAGCAGAGCAATAGTTCAAAGTCATCCAAAAACATTGACAATAAACTAGATAGTTTTGATGATTCTCTCATGGAGGATGAGTTTTTGGAGGAAAACAACAGATTTTCGAATCAACAATTGCCAACCATGACCACGTCGACATGTAAAAGAGGAAGAAATCCTACCGCTCAGTCAAATCCAAAAAAATCTAAAAATGACAATGATATGCCAAGCAATAAGAACCAAATAGTCGCCAAAGAAGAAAGTGATTTGTTTGAGATTACAAATACTGTTATTAATGAGCCCTCTGTAGAAATTGATAATACACAATACGATACTGATGAATTACAAACTGGTAAACCTAACTTCAGTAATGATTCTGGAATTGGGTTTACAAATAGCATCAGCAACAGCAATGAAATGTCACTACCAGATCAGGGTAAGTGTTTACTCTTATGGATATTATTTCTTCTGCTCGCTTTGTTATCGTCTGCTAATCAATATACTAACTCACGACCAGCTGTAGATTGATAAACTAAATCAGTAACTATTTAAACAAACTCTGAAAAGCTTGTTTTGTTGCATCTCAAATAGCATGTTCCGATTGAAACTACTATGAGATTAAGTAATAGTCATATAAATCTCGGTAAACGAATAGGGATTAAACGATTTGAAGAAAAGCATATACGAGGGCAATTCAACTGCAAGAAATGTGGTAAAACATTTACACGGCGCGATCATTTGAAAACGCACGAGAAGAATATACATGGGGAAGCAGCCGGACCATTTGCATGCAGGATATGCTCACAGTTTTACAAAAATACTGAGAGCCTAAGAAAGCACGTAGCAAAATTTCACTTTAAAAGTATATACCTAGATTAATGCAAATGTATATTTCAATTGTTCCTCTTCCAATAATCAGCACTTAATTAACCCATTCTACACTTTAATTATTTTTATTACAAGTGTATTAGTAGTTTATCTTTTAATGGTTTTTAAAGTTCAATATCTCGCTGACTGAATACGATAGAGTATAATATTTAATATTTCTATATATTTATTTATATAAACCTTTAGAAAGGTAACATTTTCATTACATCATGAGATATGCCAAATGATGTTCATTAGGAGAAAAATCGTAGTGATTTGTATGATAGTAAATTATATCTAGTTATTGTTTATGTTTTTATTGTTATGTAACTTTATTTATTTCAGTGCTTTATGTAGTTGTATTTTCCATGGTGTCACGAAATGTTTTTATGCTTTGGAAAGAGTATGTTCACTTTATTCGTTTTCTTTTCGTAAATACACAGATTATGGTGGTTGGTATTCTTTTGTTTATCTATTAATCCTAAGTCTATCTGGTTTGGGATCTCTTTCATATTAATTGGTTGCTATTAGGTAATTGAATTGTAACTCATCTGGTGCATAACGCGTTGCCTGTAATGTATGTCTTTATTTTTCAGATGTGGTTGTGTTCTCAGTTGATCAAAGGGGTCATGTTTGTTGTCCGTACTGTTATAAAAAGTTTGTTAATCGTTATAACTTAAAGGTACACATTCGCGATAAACACGATTCAAGTACTTCTAATCTCGTGTGTGTTATTTGCAAGAAAACCATGCGCAATATGAGTTGTTTGAGAGTTCACATGTATCACCATCGTAAACAAGAGCAAAAGACTTCTCAAGGAAAAAAGGGGTGATTAGTTTTTGGCTGAAAAATACAAATACAATTTTATCTTTTCTATAGTAACGCAAGACAATCTGATAAATCACTTATTTATTACTCTTGTTGTTAATTAACACAATACTTCTTGTAATTGTTATTAATTATTTATATTTTACATTCCATTTTCTAAGTCAATGCAGCAGGTTTTTTCTTTGAAGCAAAGCAAAGCATGAACTATGAGTATCTGCTTATTTTTTATTTTTAAAAAAGATAAACTTATTTTAGTTATTGATATAATAATATCGAGAACAAACAATCTCTTTTCTGTGAACGAATCGAACAAATTCATAGCTAATTATGAATGGCTGTGGTTACAAAGCAACGAAAACGTGATCTTTAACAAGTTATTATAGCTAATTAATAATTGAACGAATTTTATATTTATATAAATGTATTTATAACGTTGGTAATGGTAAACTGTTTTAAATTTTAGATAAATTTATAGTTTAGTTACTTTTCTAATTGTACTTAAATTATTAAATGAAATTTTCTACTCTTATGAAAAGTCATTCTCTAAACAATATTGAAGAAAGTGAGTTACATATTTATTCAATAAAGCGATATTTTAATACATTGAGTGGGAGTACAGGATCTTTATATTTTTACTGATAACTCGTTTGCCTAATTCTTTCAGATTTATTATGGGTAAGCTCGCAAAAAAGGTCAATAAGATATAAGTATTAAACTTTATTCTTCTTTTTCGGTCCACAATACTAATTCATTGAAATAATAATATTACATATAGAAAAATAAATAGCAATATGCAATGGAGAATAAAATAACAATGATTATTTAGTCTTCATCGTCTTCAATTAGCATCAGATCATCATCGCTATCAGGCGGATTTAGTTTACGCTTCTTCGATGGTCCAGCTTCTGTTTCATCAGTATCTGATTCAACCTCAGCAACATCATCACTATCATCTTGCTGCTGATTTTCAACTTCCTTTTCTTTGGCAGAACCATTTGTTTCTTCTGTTTCTTCTTTAGGTTTCAATTCATTTTCAGAAGAAACTTTGTACGGAGGGTCATCTTTTTCCTTGGCTTCATATTCGTGAATGCATACAGTCAATTCATAATTTTGGAGGAAATCATCCACTTTTAATATAGTTCCATCGATGATGTTCATTTCTATCAGTTTCTTATCATTATTTACTTCTGTTTCGCCTTCTTCAGAGGAGATTACAACTATGCCTTTCCCATCCACGATAACGTCAGGTGCAATCATATTCAATGCATGCTTTAAGATTTCATTTTCAAATTCCTTGACAGTCATAGAATTTATGTTTACAAAAACATTAACGAAAGGCATTGGTGAACAAACATAGCATTTTGGATTTGCGCGTTCAATTTCTCGTTCGGCTAACAGGACTGTATTGGAAACACTTGATTTCTGACGCACATATATTGATTGACAATGTTCATAATCTTCAGCTAATACTCGCATTGCCATGAGGACGACCAAACCAGCCACCATGGCATTTGTAGTTGCAATTGCAGGAATAATGTTTCCAGCAATAGCTAAAACAAACGCAATTGCTAAATAAGTTAAAAATGAAATTTCCCACACTTACATTTTACATCAAATCGAGATTTTTGCTGAATATTGAATATATAACTTCGGATATTTGCACATGCAGTTACAAAATTCAATGCAGTTTTATCATCTTTGTCCCATACTAGGAATTTTTTCTCAGCCAATTCACCCTTTAAGAGAGCAATAGTCTTTGCAAACTCTTCTGTGCATTTACTCAAACTCCAGATCTGCATATCTGAGCGGTAAGAATTTTTGGCATTTTCCGGCGACTCCTCAGTCATCGCTTCTGCCTCTGACCAGCAAACAGGTGTTGGCGCTTTTCGAGACTTCCATAAGTTTTCTGTAAAAAAAACTGCTATAAATCCTTTCAAGGATTGTTGCTGTGAACATACCCATGCTAAGTAAATATTTTATATCATCCTCAAAGAATTTATTAAAAAGTTTTTCCGGATCATATTCAATATTTTCAACCCACTGACGAGTAGATGTACGCTGCACATTTCCAGTTTCTGTTTCTGTCTCTTTGTCAAGCGCCTCTTTTCCTGCATCGCCTGCAGCTTCAGGATCAGCTGTGTCAGGTGAGACATCTTGATCAGGATCATCTTCCCCAAACAATTGACTAAAAATATATATATTATTGCAAATGAATCTACTTTAATAATGGGATTACATACTTAAATAAGTGTTTTGCCCAAACAATGCAGTGAACAGGTTCAGATGGCGTATTTCTGATTGTACACCCTGGAAAAGTTTTTTGTGGAGGCTTTGGTTGACATTCATAACACTTAGTGAAACCTTTCTTGATAAATTCAACTTGGCCTGAGTAACCTGAAGTGCCGGACTCGATAAGGGGTACATCGGCCGCCAAGCACATTCTGTTTACATGGTTTCTGGCAACACGATTGTCAAGTGCATTTAAAACCATTTTGAATCTTTTGAAGAAATTTACTCCATATTGAGATCTACATGTAAATATAACACAAAATTAATGAGTCTGCAATTAGAACAACAATATGGTAACTTACGTTGTAATACTATCATGATAAGCTTTAATTTCAATTGATGGATTGTAACTTAGCATGGTTTCCCTTGCAACCATTGCTTTAGATTTACCCACATGTTCTTTGCGGAATAGAAACTGCCTATTCAAATTACTGACATCAATCGTGTCCAAATCAATCTAATAATGGGGCAGAGTATTATATAAAGAAGTTATGTATTGTTTACGTAAACTTACGACTTCAATGTCTTGGAATCCTGATAGCGCCAGGTTCTTTAGGATTTCACATCCGATACCGCCAGCTCCTACGACGAGAAGTTTAGAATTTGGAATGCTTTCGCGAACATCATCACTGAGTACCACAGGCACTGATAAATTAGGAGACATATTTACAATATTCAATACAGTATCCCGGGACAATTATTTGAGTAAACCCAAGTAAACACAGTCCCTCGTTATACTCACATAACCAAATACTTTGGTATTTAAGCGGCGTTCTAGTTCCCCCACCATCTTCCCATGAATATCATTTCAATTGACAACAAATGAAGTTTAATGTAAGAAACTTTAAATGACGGAGAAAAATTAACAAAGAAATGATTAAAATAACACTTTAATTTAAACCATATCTTTTAGTGACAAAAAATACAATATTAATTTATTGGTGAATAAGGAAATTGCTAAAATTCAATTCAAACAACAATTGCTCTATGTAATCATTAAACCTAAGTGACTTAGGCGTATCACAATACTTTCAATCAAACTATCTATAAATAAATTAGCATATCACATTTTAAGTAATAATTCAAAAAAAATCCTATTATGCTATTACTATCTAAGTACCAATTTTCCATTATTTCCCATTTACAATAATTTTTTATAGAATAAATAGTTAATCGATATTAAAAATCAATACTGAGCCAAAATTTAAAAATAAATTATAAATTTTTTAGACGTATACTTTGACTTTGAAAGTATCACAAATTGGACAAAGTGTTTCAAGTGTCTTGAAAACTAAGGAACGATATTAAAAATAAGAATACCTCCCTAAAAGGGCTTTGACTTATTTACATTGATTGAATTCTAAAATGTTTGCGTTATTGCATTTATAACGTACCAAATGTTTGTGTGAGTTTGCTTATCAACATGATTATATATTGTTACCTTTTAAAAAATTTTCCTTTTATAGCTTTTAAATTACACCTATAGTTTCAAAACGTGGCCGACCAGCGGTGACAATTCATTTTCTTGTTCCTATCAGCGAACTATACTCGATATGCTGGATCGTGGAGTGTTTATTACGGGCTCCTCATCAGATTGATCAGGAGAGATTCGTATTGCTTGATACCATTGATTTGTTAAATCAGTCATTTGACTTTTACAATCTTTCAACTCCTAAAATCATTTAATATTTGAGTATACATATGTTTTGTATTATATTCATTACCTGTTGGGTGAATCTTCTGGTAAAGAATGGGATCAAATATTTCAAATCATATTTGGCGAAGCCTTTATTACGTGAGGACACGAATGAAACATCCATTTCTCCTTCAGTTGTCTCTGAGAGATGTTCTGAATCAATCGCTTGGCCCCATTCGCGTGTTTTACTCAAAGTTACTTCCCTATCCCTCTTTCGCTTGCGAAGTCTGCGAGACGGATTTTTCGTAGCTTGCATGAATTTTAAAAGGGGCATAGTTGAGCCTCCAAATACCAATGTTGTAATCAATACAATAATCAAAGTGGTCGTAATGATAACATTTCTAGTTTCATCGCTGAAGTTCAAATGCAGCGACAAAGCATATGAAATGGCTCCACGCAATCCACTAAACCACATGATGAACATCATTTTCTTTGTTATTTGATGCTCGCGAAATTTATTTACAAGAATTGCCAACGGGAAAATGTTGCATGCTCGTCCAATTAAACAGAGTATCAAACTCCAAACAATAAGCGCTGGTTCGGCGCGATGTTCAAAGCTGAACAACGCTAATCCCAAATATGCAAATACACATGTTTCCGCAATAAACGACAAAGTACGCAACGTCTGCTGCATAGTAATTTGGGTAACAGTTGATAAATTATAATGCGTGTAATGTGACATTACAATGCCACAAAATAATATTGCCATAATACCAGATAAGTGGATGCCTTCAGCTAAGACATATGGACCATAAGTAAACACCAACATCATTCCAAATTCCAAGGACGGATTCTTTCGCAAGTCTATATGTTTCAACAATAATGCACTTATTAGTGCAAATAAAACGCCTATTCCAGCAGAGGCGAAGAACATTAAGCAGAAGCGATTGATACCAGTCATTATAGCTTCCCCAGTTGATGTTCCCGGGTCATTGCTTTCCAAAACTGCGGTTGTTAAAACGATTGCGATAGCATCGTTTAAAATACTCTCACCAAAGACCAACATGTTTAAAACTGGGTCCACGTTAAGGGCATGAAAGATTGCAACTGTTGCTACTGGATCAACTGCAGAAATTAGTGAACCAAACGCAAATGATTCAATGAAGCCCAATTTATATACCAGATCAGCAATGCCCAGGAAATAAATCCCAAATCCAATAACAAATGCTGATATAGTTGTTCCAATTATGGCAAACACAAGTATTGATCCAATATTTTGGAAAAAGTTTCCTTTATGTAAATTGTATCCAGATTCAAAAATAATTGGTGGCAATAGCACCAGGAAAAATGCTGTAGGAGAAAATGCTTCCTCCTGCCTCCAGTTACTGATATTTCTATCTGACAAAGCATTCATTATAAGTCCAATTAATGCTCCAAGAAATACAATTACTATAGATTCTGGAACATATTGAAATCCAGTTTGCAGCATGAGATGAATAAGAAGAATTCCAAGTGCTAAAACACACAGCACAAAAAAGATTGCCATTGAGCTGTTGTGCTCTTCTTCAGCAGCACCCTTATCTGGCAAGACAGGATCCACAGGTGATATTGTAGATGTAATATTTATTGTAGTGTTTGCTGGTACAGTTGGATTACTTGATGTATGTGGTTTCTCGGTTGTGGTCGTTGTTGATGTTGTTGAAGTGCTAGATACTGTAGTGCTTGACAATACAGTTTTTGCTGTTGTTGAAATTAATGTAGACTGTTTCAGAGGACTACTGGTGGTTGTTGTTGAAGTATTTGATACCAAAGGAATATCCCCAGGTTGTGACTTTGCTGTATCATTTTTTACTGTTGTGTTGTTAGTGGATCCATTGATTGGAGTTAATTCACTAACATTGCCAGAAATTGCAACATTTTTGAGAAGTGTGGCATTACCCTTTTCAGGGAGTACAGTTTCATTCTGGCCAACAACTCCTGATTTCTCAATTATTGTTACATTTGTAGTATTATTTTGAGAAGAGGCAATATTAAAAAGTACAAGGAATAACGTGGTTACACCAATCGCATATAATTTAAACTTCATCGTTGTTTTCATATATCACTTACTAATATTGGAATTATATCACAAGCTCGTCACTAATTTAACAATAAAACTGTGGATCGCATAATTATCTTGAACACAACTTTGACGAAATATCAATTTCGCAGTTAGTTGTAGAGACTATTGGTGTCGTGATTTTTCGAGACGTACACATTTGACGTAAACACTTCACGACGACAGCTACCATATGATCAGTAGCCAATTACTTTATCATGATCGTATAAATTTGGATATATTGCGCCGGCGCGTTTCGCAATTATCGCGTGACTTTTATAGGGAGTTTCCCTTTTCATTGTAAATAATAATAACATTGAATGAGTGTACTATTGATATTCAGAAGTTTCAACATGATGTAATGCTTCACCATACATTTAAATGATGGCAATTTCACCGCTAAAGAAGATTTAAATGCGCCACCTTTCGATCAACCGATAGAGCAACTATTTGAAATTTGAATTTAAACTCAAATTGAGGATCAATATCTTACGAATTGGATATATATTTTTTTCGTTTCGTCTATGCGAAAATATACGAAAAATTTGACCAAATCTACAGTAATTGTGAGTGGTAATCAAGCAACCAAATGCCAGTGCCGAGAAGAATCCGCTTTTATAATATCATTGTTCAATATGCAGGAAATACTGAAAACTTTCGTTCGGCTCTTATCGTTTTACATCTTGTGCCTTCTTTCGTCTTCTAATTGTTGTTGGTGTTGCACCATCTGTGGGAACAAACTGTTTTCACGTCGTTAATAAATTTTACTAATTTTAGCACAGCATATTAAGAAATTATTATACATATTCATAACTTCGTTCAACTTTAACCTTTAACTGCTTTGAAACAGTTGACAATTTTTCTAGTTCTAGTGCATATTAATGTTGTAAATAGATTCAAGAATTACCTATGATTTTTCAGACTAATGGATTAATTAGGATTAGCAGGGTATTGTTATTCATATTGTATATTAACCATGTATTATTTACAGCCTTTTTTAACTTACACTCAAAGAATTTTATTTAATTTTTAATTAACAATATTTCACTGAGTTTATAAAAAATATTTCGCATACTTTGTTTTAATTACATAATTCTTATATTACTTCGCTCGTTATATTAAATATTTACATCAATTTTTCAATTGGTGATCAATAATTAAAAATATAACAAATACACAACAAAGATCACATATTTCTGACTCCAAAATATAACAAAGTATGTAGAAGAAATAATTTATTGTGTAGAAAATATATCAGATATGTTATTCACGTTCTTCAAATATTAAAAATCTTGCATTAGAACATAAATTTCATCACATGCACTTCTACTTTTTTGGTAATTAAATAAGACTGTTAACAAACTAAATAGATCAGAAAACAGTGGATGTGATTTTACAGAATATTGTAGTTAATGTCTTCCGATAATCATAACTCATCCTTCTCCTTATCCCGTTTTAGAGATTTATCACTAGATTCTAATTGTTCTGTAGTTATAATAACTTCATCGCGTTTCTTTCGTTCATGACCAACGACCAGGTCATCTGATACTTTCTTAATGTTTATCAACTCGTCAACGGCCACTTGAAGCATAGAATTATATTGTTTTCGAATATCATCCATAGCATCTAGCAATTCACCCACATGGTGATTATCGGTTTCGCTAGCAACCAGAAGATCATCGTCTTTTTTATAAAGCTCAATATTTAATTCTCTTAACAGCCATAAAACTTGTTCGGTTGCATCAGGCTTTTGTTTGTACGGTTTTGGACCAAGTGTCAAAAAGTACACTTTGACAATGCTTAATGGCATTAATAGTTCATGATCTTCTGATTGCATTATGGTTTTAAGAAATCCTTTTCTTATTTGACTCCATTCAGAATTCGTTTCATGCTCACTAAAGTAACAATCTTCACATTTTACGTACACAATTTTTACTTTATCGGTACCTATAAACGCTTTAAAATTTCCAATAATACTAGTATAGCCCAAACCCGTGTGCTTATTTAAAAATTCTTGGAGGGATACTTTTAGTTTCTGAAACATGGATTCTTCCGAATTTGGCACTAGTCCATCCGAATCATTTTTTAGTTCACCTATAGTTACAAGAGTTTTAGGATCTTTAGATAATGTAAGTAATAACTTTGATGCTTCTTGTAGAAACAAGAACACAGTCGGTATATGTACATCGTCCGTTCCATCTCCTGACATGGAAAACATTGGACTTGTATCTGCACTGCTGCCGGGTGTATTATCTATTATAATCGCACCAATTGCACCCAATTGTTGAACACGCCTAGATTTTTCAACAAACATACAATCGCCTCTTTCCATTATTGCAATTTTGCCCTTGATATCACTTCCTTCCGGTAAGTCACTGCACCCGCGAGAAGGGTGAATTATGACGGCCTCACCAGACACTTTATTATCATCTCGAAGATTTGTGCCGAAATGAGAAGGTCCTGCGCGCAACACTATCCGTTTCATTTCACCGTTTGGTTGTACTGTATGAAACGCAACGCCTTGCGGTACGGCATCCGGTTGTTGCGCTTGCAGTTTAGACAATTCAACCATTTCTTGCATAAATAGTAAGCCCTCTTCAGCGTCCGTAGTTGAGCGGGCCTAAAAGTGGTTTATGATAGCAATTCGTTTAATATAAAAGTAATTACTTACAGCTGTAAATGTATGTAGTAGCTGAACTCGACCATCATTGAGGGCAATTATATTGATACCCATATCCTTGATTATTTTCAAATGATTAACATTCGAAGCAGAAAATTCTGAAGCTGTAAGACGCCTTTTCCCAACACGTCTTGGACATATTCCATCGACCATGTTGCGTAGCGGTTTACGCACTGATTCTGGAAATAACTGAAGAGTATTTGGACATGTGCGTGCGTGTTCATATTCGTCCAACTCTTCAACAGAATGCGAATAATTGCCAATACTCGCCAGCGATAAAGGCAGTAAATGTCCTTCAGTTGTAAATATGAATTCATCCATATTTAATAGCAAATCATCTCGATCGGCAAATAAAAGATACAAATATTTTAGCGTCTCTGCTAATACAAATGAATCCATGCGGTCTTCTTTTTTTCCCGTTCTAACATCATTTACGGCTGCATAACCGCATGGAACACGTGCGTATTTTTGTAAAGTTCTCAAGACAGTTTTTCCAACTTGGAGATAGTACGGATCGTTTGTGGCACCATATAAGAAATATGTGCTTTCGAGAAATTCAGGGCGTAGCGGATGATTGCCCCAGTGCACTTGGAAGTCCGTAGTGAATGCCTCCGGAATAAATTTATGCCGTTGCATTACTTGATAAAGCATCTCGTGTGTTTCCACAGCAGGCTTAATGTCTCCTTTAAGTACTTGCAGCCCGGGCCAAAATGCGAGCAATGCATCCATATAATTTCGCGAATTCGTATGCGGTCTATGCATCAGAACGTCGAGTAACATTGGTCCTTGCGAAATATATTTCATCACAGCGCTGTAATGACGATTGAAACGATTGAGATAACGATCGTCGCCGAGAAGAATATACGCTTTTAAACAGTATTCATAGTACGAATCAATTCCAGCGCCAACTCCAGAATCTCTTCTCACCCAATCTCCACTATGTATATTCAATACAGTGCCCATGAGATCGGAGCTTCTATGACGCATTTTCCATAGCTCATCCATGGCACGATGCGCTTTTTGTTCAAAAATGGGTTCTCCCGTAAGTCTGCTTAAAGCCCCCATTTCCAAAATAATCGATCCAGCACACGCAGTACAAGTTTCTTTAGCAGTGTCTAATCGATTGCTTTTGATGCCATGCTTCAAGTTGACCTAAAATTAAGTAGTAATAGGTCAGTATAATTTAATAGGCAATTTTTTTTTCATAGAATGAATATTTTAAACATGTATACATACACGCGAATGCGGTATACCAGTTGTTGTATTGAACGCTGGTAATAGTCTATAGCCAATGTCCTTGGCCATATCAAGTAATTCTCCTTTATACCATTGGACAAAATCAGTCTGTTGCTTCAAGTACTCAGCAAGCACATGACTGGATAATAACCCGCTATTAAAACAATTGCATTAATCGATTATAACAAATTATGCGGCATAATCGAACTTACCCCAAAACGCGAATGTTTGTTTCAAAAACAGATACAATTATATCATTATCAAATGATACATCATTTATCACAAGTTTTATTGCATGTTCAAACTCTTCAAAATCGCCTAGTATTACTAGAGTATCCAATGTATCTATTAATGTTAATGAAAAACTGAAATGTAAAATATAATGTATTACATATAACACCTCTGCAGAATAGCTCAAGTCTTAATAAATTCCATGCTAGCATTATTCATATTGCAACACTTCAAAACATATGAAATTGAGTAACCATTTCACAATGCAAATGTTTTCAAGTAGCAGTTAAGATCAAATATAATTAGTGGAGCTATTTATAAGTTGATGAATAATAAACAGTCTATGGAACTCACTTTCCTAGGCAGTCATCAATATCTCCTCGATTTGGTGTTAAACCACGGTAACGGCCCTTACAACTTAAAGGCATCAACTCATCAGCTGGATAGGCATTTTCCATATAAGCATTATATGCATGATAAAACATATCTCGAGCTTCCTCCCTAAAATTCAATAGCAACATGAAGATAACAAAATGCCAATAGATTAGAAGTTGATTACCTCAATTGAATTCTTTCCTCTGTACTCATAGGTTCCACATCGCTTTTTCCGAAACATATTGCTACGAAGTAAACCCAAACTAGGAAAACGAATGTAACAGACTGATAATCATGGAAACAAAACATTGTAGGAAGATTGTATAGTATAAAACGTTGTCATGAACCCGTAGTTAACATATTGTTGGCAATTGTTGGAGTGAATTCGTTCACGTTTATTACGGTGACCACAAGCACTTTTGTAATTAGTTGACGTGTTTCGCATACAACTTGAATTTGTTACAATTAATCTTATCACTAATGCGTCGTATGTTATAGTATTCTTAAAAATTTGGCGATGTTTAAAGTATTAAATTTGTCGTGAGCGTCGAATATTCATTATGAATGTTCATAATATAGCCACGTTTATCGTCTTGCACTGCTTGCGAATTTTGCATCTTTATTATTCGGAAAATATTGAATTATACATGATTTTATAAACAAAATGTTCAATAATTTAGTGGGCACTAGCGTTGACACTTCTGACAACCACCTCTCATTTTCATCAATGTGGATATCCACGTGCGCAACCGATCTTGTACGAGTAGAAATAGTGAAAATCACAAAATGGACTGGCATGTACATTCAAGTTGTTTATATATATAGCTGTAATATGTTGCAATTAATTTGACAATATTTTGATAGTTATTGCTTAGATAAGTTATTTGCCATAGAGAAAATAAGTTTCGTTAGAATACGACAAATATAGAGGTCACCAATTTCTGCGATGGTGTTGTGCAGCCAGACTTGACTACTATTTAAATTCATTTTCTTTTATCTTTCTGTTTGGACTTTTCCTCATTCTCCTCATTTAAAATCTCTATGGCTCTTTGCCGACGTTTGGGCATCGGTGTTTTAGTCCACCATGAAAGTAGAAGTTCTTGTTCTTCTTTGTAAATGGGTTCGCGCTTTGCTAAACTGTTTATTAATTCTAGTACGCTTAGTGGTTTTACCCGTAGTTGTAACTTTCGTTTCACTGTCATTACTTCATTTACACTTGCACAAATAGCACCTAAAAACGTTCGATTGAATAAAATTAAAACACGATAATAGCAATGGTTACCCGCTGAATAGCCATCGGATATTTTACTTAACCCGCTAAAGTCAAATTGCCATGATATGCCACTAAATTTCTGTAGTAGATGTGTCCATAAAGTTAATCTTGAACTGTATTCTGCTTTTGGTATTATGAGATACTTTTGATAAACCTGTTGAAGTAATTTTTGATCAGCATCCCATGGACAGTGCGTTGCGCCAATGAGCATTATACGTTCATCCTCGCACAAATCTACAAATTTAAATTTGAAACTAATCAAAAAACGATTCAAATGTAAACTTTACTTTTAACTAATTTCGGCAAATCCTTCTTCAATCTTTTAGGATCACTTTTATCGCTCTTTGGCACTTTCTTGACAAATGGTCGTTCAGCATTATCCATAAAAATGATTGACGGTTGCAAGAGACGCGCAACTTTAGTTACAAGATGAAGTAACATTATTAATCCTGATTTGCCAGGATATTTGCCCGCAATGTTACTAGGTGTGAGATCGAATAAAGTAGCACCCGTTTCGTAACAAGCTGCATGAACCAGCATACTTTTTCCGCTTCCCTTTGCACCTGCCAAAAGAACGGATTTGATATGAGGTGTAGACTCATGTAATTGTGCTGTGAGAAGTGGTAAAATGCAATTTTCAGCAATCGTCTGTCTCAAATCACCAACAAATATTTTTGGTTCAGTTTCGGTGTTGTATGGTACCGATGTATTATATGACCTTTCACCAACAAAATCTTTTAGACGTACTTCAGGATATCTACAAAATTAATTCATAAACAATTCACGTTTACATCAATTGTTACACGTATAATTTACATTTTAATTATTCCATTTTTAACCAATTCATCAAATAACGATTCGGTTGTGCGATCTGGCGTAAGGTCTTTTTCTCGCTTCTTTTTATTCTTCTTTCCACTGCGTCTCATCTTTTTTCTTGATTTCGAGGACTTCTTAGTTTTGTGTCCATGATCTCGGTCTACTGCCTCCTGCAGTAATTGCAGCTCGATGCGCATCATTTCATTGACTACTTTACGTAGCTCATTTTCAAGCGTAAGCGTTTCTTGCTTTTCAATCAAATCCAAGTAAACATCATGATGGAGATTGTTAGATTCATCCTTGTGCTTCCACGTTTCAACGTATTCATCTTTGCATAAGGACAGTGATGGTAAAAACATGGAAACTGTTGCTTTAACTGAGGCTTCTTCATCATCAAATTCCGTATCTTTACTATCTTTATCTTTTAGGGACAATTTGCTCTTCTTTGAATCTTTCGAAGAGCTCTTGCTTAATTCGCTATCAGTACCTTGGCGATTCATCATTAACTTGGATGTAGACCTTTCGGAACCTGTATATTCGGGAATTTTTCCGGTTTGTTCTCTGTACTCATAAAGCCATGAACGAACTTGATCGCCGAGCTGTTCTAAAATAATATCACGTTGATTGTTTGTAAGATCTTCCTTGCACTTTTCAATGACATTATTCATTTCTTGGTGTCGCTGTTTTTGTAATGATTTGAGCTTGATGTTGTATTCATTAAATTTGTTAATCTCAATTTGTTCCTTTTTTACTGGTGGTATCATGCCAATAAGTAACATCACCTGCAATTTGCGCCTTCGAGCTGCACGTCGTTCAATGTAACCTCGCCACACTTTCTGAATTTTTAATGCAGCCGGCAAACTGATTTCTGGTGTGGTCTCAGTCGTATTTGCTTTATTCGGATTTTTTAAATTTTTTATTTCCTTCATAAATTGCATACGAAGTCGCCCTTGTCTCGCTCGTTCGTGCGATTGTATGGCAAGAACAGCTTGCTGTTTAGTCATTGTTACCTTCATATCTTCTTTGTCGTGCCATCCGATTTGTTCCAAAGCGGAGAGAATAAAATTCCTGCGATACATTATTTCCGCTTCCCGTTCTTCGCGGAAACATTGCGGAATGACGATTTCCGTGTGCAATGGTGTTAAATGAAGATGTTCCAAAATTTCGCCGAAATGCGTATACTCATTAAGGTCAGCCTCGATCAAGTCGTTCTTCAGTTCCAAGATGCGACCTAACACGCTGTCTAATATTTTGCGCATCAGAATTCGCTTTTGCGGTTGAATCGTATAGTCTACCAATTCAGTGAACCGATTTGCAATCACAATATATCGTAGATAAAGGGTGGCTAACAGTGTTCGCTGCTCGCGACAATCTGCTTGTGTTGGTTCACTTTGAATCGCTGATGCAAGAATTTCTTGAGCATCTTCCCAAGAATTATTGCATGCGTTTTGTGCCATCGTAGCCAGTACGAAAGACTAGGATGTAATGATGACTGTAAAAGTTGTCTGGTTTGGTCACCGTCGTCATCAGCGTTGTTTTATCGATAATTTAACAAAGAATGCTTGTTTGCCGTACTAGCAGCCTCATGAAACTTCAATTACCTCCAGTATTTTTGAATTCAGAGTTTAATTCAAAAAAATTACAAAAAAGTGCATTGCACAAGATAAAATATTCGAGGTAGACAAAATAATCACAAGATGAACAACAATGGAAATATATTAATATTGCTCAAGACGATATACATCCATTTTTATTGCGGGTATATAAAATTATTTAATTCTAGCTTTTGTATTGCGCGAAGCCTGTAGCAGTCACTGATGAGAAATTCCCACAAATATTAATTAATAAGCAACAAAATAGAAGTGATAATGTAACATCTAAACGCACAGATCTCAAGTAGTTCAAATATCTGCCTGATTAAATATTCAAACACTTTTAATAAGTTGCAAACTATTATGTAGATTATTTAATAACCCAACACAACAATGAAATTAAATATTATACAAATGCAATTTCGATGAAGCAAAAACTTATGCACTAGGATGTCATCATTGTATTACAAAGCAATTTATTACATTACAGCTATAACATTAGCACGACATTAAATTTGATTTTTATTCTCTCATATTACAGAATTAATCCCGTATTGATTATGTAACAATTAATAAAACAACAGCATTTACATTTCGTCTCGGAAAAGTTCTAGATGAGAAAGGATTGACATATGTTTGCGTAAAAGGAAAATTTTGAACAAATTTTTTAATCGGATTCCAAAGGAAGTTTTAAGTTCTCCTAAACACAAAGTTAAGCAGTTCTTAAGAAAGGAGTTTAGTTTATTAAGAAAAGCTAACAGTGCGCATCTTACTGAAATTTATGGATATTGCTCAAAGATTGCACGAAACAATCTCATGTCTGAATATGAATTCGTCCAGAACGAATAACAAATAAAAACGCGATGCTGCAATGCACAAAAATCGTCCGGTGAAAGAAGCCACTGCATTACCATCACCATTGATGTTGGTGAGGATCTCATACGAGCACGAGCTATGGCTACAATTAGCATCTCTTCTCCCACATGAATCGCAATTGCGTACTGAGTATATAAATTCGCAAACATTGATACAGTTTAGCGCATTGCTTTTTTGTCTTTAGTGGCAACCACAAAAGTTTATCAATACTACGCACGCGTTTTATAATTCAGATCGGCGTAATAAAAAATATAAACAAATTATTAATATTGAACAAGCAGAATATTAAGTTTTGAGTAGTATACAAGTTAATAAGAATGTCATCTGCGATAAAATTCAGGAAGTGTGGAATTTTCCTTTTTGTTTGTGGATTTAGTATACATCTTGTTGTTTCGGTGAGTTAAATTTTTCACAGTTAATCTCACCATGAAAATCCTATTATCTCATCACCTGTAGAGGATTAACTATATTTTCTCTTATATTTCTTTGCTTTATTTTTCCATTCAATTTCACAAACGCATTGGTACTCTTGCTCTTAATACTTTGTCCGAATTGTTTCCCTTATTGTTCTTCTTCTTCTTGCATAACTCACATGTTGTAAACATGTAATTAGTGGCATTGCTGCACGTATTATCTATTCTTGATTGAAATTCTTAAACAAGTATTGTCAATCGGACAAGTTTAAATACAACAAACACTCCCATGAATCGTTGTTTAAACAGTAATTGCTATTTCCTGATTAACGTGTTTCTCGCATTCCGTTCTCTAGTAGTTTGAGAAAACAAGAATTAAAACTTATCTGTCGCCTGATAAAAATGGTGCAAATATAAGAATAAAAATAGGTCATCAACTACGATGTTAAATATTAAAAAATGAGCGCGGTATGATATAATATTCGCACCTAATTATAGCATGCGGTTAATAATTAGTGAGTAGTTAGGCAAGTGGAAAAATTCAATAGATACGCACATAATAAGACTACCTCTAATTTCGTTGATGAAACGTGCATGGAAAGCAGATGATGAAAGCGCAGATTCGATATTGTTCAAGTATTGTTCGCGGCAAGAGATGCTCAGAGATTCTTGTAATATTCACATATTTTGTCAGCCGCGCTGCGTGTGAACAAGAACGCTTTTCGTCAAAACGAGCACCACGAGTGTGAAATTTTTTTGCGCACCCAAATGTTCATGTTCGACACGTTCCCATACTTATTGCAAGATCTCCCTGCGAATGTACAAGTCTTTGGATTTTTTTCTATAAAGTGCTCGGAGCACATTTGAAGCTTGCACGCAATCACGCAAAATTTGAAGGAAACGATTGCGTTGTTGCTCATCTAGGAAATTGATGCTCGATCATGGGACTTAAGTAACCGTTCAACGTTCTTATAATGGCAACACAGAGAAGATCATGAATTGTTGCATAATCTAATAAATTCTCTTTTTATATGTGCTTAGAAAAGATGTCATAACGAGAATACAATTAGCGTACTTACTATAAAATTTCCGTTTCCCTTAATTAATCATATGCTAATTACAATATATATACCTGGGGATTAATCAAAACTTAAACAAATGATACTCTTTGTTCGCTATCTGACATAATTTCACATTTTCGACATTGACACCAGGCTTACAATTAATTGCTCAATTAAAATTTCTTTCTACTTTGTTTTTAAATACCCACTCTAATTTTACTTTTCGTACTTCTGCGCGGGGAATTTTATTCATATTATGACACTTCCTCAAATCAATTGTTTGAACATCAGAATGCACCTTTGCACAATTTGCTATATTATTATGTAAATTTTGACTCAATTTATTTTGTTAAATAATAGCAACTAGATGGCTATGTCGCTGGCCAGGATTATCCGATCTACAGTGAAATCCCCAAAGGTTTATCATTCAAATGCGATCAACGCTTACCGGGCTATTACAGTGATCCGGAAGCTCAATGTCAAGTATGTTTTAACGCCGTTTGAAAACACATAATTTTCTTGAATTTATAGCATCGCAATGTTCTTAATTTGCTTTCATAATTGATACGCTGAATGATTGAATTGTGAGGTTTTATTATTTCCTTCAATTGAACATAAATTACGTGTACATCTCTAAACCATGCAATAATTATACTTCTGCCGACTGAATGTTCAATTCTCATATGCTAATCCAACGCGGAATACGTACGGAAATATTTGCCATATGGTGATGTGTTATAAGATAAAAAGTTGTTAGAGAGGCAATGGATTATTAATCAGAATTTTATTACTATTCAGTGATATTCAGATTCTGGACAATTGGTCATTTGTTTACTGAATATTTACTGCGTACATTGAGCTCAGATAACAGCCGAAATAACAATACTGCAATGAACGCATCGTTTCACATCCATTGTATTTTATTTATGAGTTTATAAGCAATAATAGATGCACTCATTTAGTTTGGCACCCACTAGATAGTTAATACAGTGATTAACATGTTGCTAACTTCGAAATCGAATGTTTTAAACGCGATAAATATTGTACTAACATTCGTTTATGATGAATAAATCGATTTTCGTATTAAATCGTTTAAAATGTTTCAGGTTTGGCATTGGTGTCTTCCAAGTGGACAACAATTCAGCTTTCTCTGCCCGAATGGTACAATTTTTAATCAATTTGCTCGGGTTTGTGACTGGTGGTTTAATGTTGATTGCGCAAATACGCCAAATCTTTATAATAACAACGAAGAACTTTATATAGTACCAAATCGAAATTCGAACTAAAACATTACTCATCTCTGATAATATTAATATGTAAGCAAATCGTGTTTGGATGATGGCCGAATTATAAATATGTGTTAATATTACTGCCATGGATTGACGAAATTTTATATATTATTGTATATTATAGATTTTATATAGTTCTATAAGAAACGTACTTGAAAATGTCCGGATATAGTAATATAAAAATGTAGAATTTATTAATCATTACGTACACATTCAAGTCGTAATAATATTTGAGTTCAAAAATTATCAAATATTATGTTATTTATTATGATACCATAACATTGTAAAATAAATGTATATTTTGGAATAATAACTGAAACGAAACTTCTTTAGTGAGGTTTGATTCACAAGTTCTTTTTGATATCAGTAATAATCTTCTTATTATAAGAGTAGATTTCCTTCTAGAAACTATTTAATTTACGTGATAATTTCGATTAAATTGCACTGTATCAACTATTCCATCAAAGTTTGAATTGCATAGCTCCATCTAGACCAAATTCAAGGTAACCGGTGTTAGCTGTTAACCAATCTATCTCACATGTTCCCAGTTTTAGGTTACGGTCAGTTACGGTACTGTTTCCTACGGATTCCTATAGTGGTGAAAAGTGGTCCGGTTAATAATACTGTTTATTTATTTTCGTTAATAACAAGTGAAATAAAAATGACTGAAATACAAGAAGAGCTAAACGCTCTACAATTCGTTACTCAGCACGATGTAAAACATTCAAGTACATTACTGCGTTCAATCGTATCGATGATGTATAATGAAAATTCTTTGAAAATTGTGATGGCTCATATTTCTAAATGCCTTGCAAACGCGTCCACCAGAGAGATAGGATTTGAAATTTTGCTAAAAGTGTTACCCGATATTCCTGAAGCAACTTTACATCAACACATGAAAAATTGGACCACTGTTGCAGTTAGCAAACATGAATCAGAACTTATTGCTCCATGTCGATTTCAATTCTTTGGTAATACACTGTGTTTTAGCTGAAATGCTAAACAAATTAATATGTTTATTTTTATAGTGGAAATCTATCATAACTGTTATGGCAGTCAAGAATTCCACAAACTTATTGTTAGTAATTTACTGCCAAAGATAATTGACACCTGTTTATGGACTCATCCTAAATCACCAAATGCAGTTCATGCATTAAATTGTTTATACCATACTATGTGCTTCTTTGCTAGTACATGCATAACATACAAGAAAAGAATTCATGACTTTATTATGGAGTTCTTAGATATGCCTGTTGCTCATGAGATAGCAATTGCTGCTGGTAAATGTTATCTTGCCCTAAGCCAAGTATTTTCATACTCAACCAACATCTTAACATTTTGGTATATTGTGTCTTGTTTTAGATTGGTGGTGCAGGACCAAACGGCTCTGTACATATTCAAAATTTTGAGACTAGTTTCAAAAAGTTATATAATACATTAAATGTTTTGTATGATGCTATGTTTGAAAGCATTTATGAATTTTCTAAGACCAGTGCAGGAAATGAATCAAATGTAATACAATTTCGAGAATTACCAACATATTTGAGCACAGTAGATGTTTATAGAACTTTGAGTAGGAGAATGGCCAATGTGACAGTATTTCTCATACAAATGCTTCAGTAAGGTTTCCCCATTTGTGAAAAATAATTTACTCCATTTGGTTGATTCTAGAATTAAATATCCAGTTAGAAAAACAATTCAACCTAGGTTGCTTACAATTATTCAACGTGGTTTGGACATACATGTTCATGCAGAAGCTAATAACGCAACAAAAATATTCTTCAATGAGTGCATTCAAGAACATCAAATGAATTTAATACACTTGATGAAAGCATTGATTATATGGTATATGTGATTGCGTACTGTTGAGCAGTTAATTATAATTTATATTTTAGCGTGCAACATAATCTAATGCGACATATGGTACTTCAAGTGATAGTAAGATATTTGACCAGAATATCCGAATGTAGTTGCTACAAAGTCGATTTGTAAGCTAAATGCTGCATCCAAATATGTTATCTATTTAAATATTTTTTAGTGCCTTCAAATGCTCGATTTATTATTTAATCGATACCTGGTTAATGTGTTCAGGAGAGCAAATGGATCAAAAGACTTTCGCTACTTTAATTGACGTTATTATAAAAGATATCACACCAAATACGCCAGTAATACAGTTACAGGTAATTGTTTAACTAAAAATATACTTGAAATTCACTGCTTAACGTTTCCATTTTTAGATTCAAAATAAAAATAATTCAAAAGCTGCTTCAGATCTTAACCAAGCGCAAGTTGCTGAGCATACCCAACGTATATTGGAAACGAAAGAAGAAAATTGCAAAGCTGCTTTACAATTGTTGGAACATATGCTAGTAAATGTTCATATGAATATGCATAAAGCAACATGGACTGTAAGTATGTGTGCTTAAATTGAAAGCAACGTATTAACAATCTTACTATTTTTTAGAAAGTATTCAATGTCTTGATAAACACCTTTACGAACATTTGTGCTAACATATATACCGCCCCATATACCACACAATTATGTCGTTTACGGTTGGCAAAAGTATTCATTGCCACATTTATTCAACACAGACAAAATATTGATATTGATCTTGCGATAAATCTACTATATATGGGCCAATGTGACAATGATACAGAGTTCTCGATAATTTGTCAAAATGGGCTGAAAATTATCGAGAAGATTGTGCATCCGATTCTTCCAACTATGGAGCTGCCACGAGAAGCTGAAGATAAACCGGATAATTTAGAAAATAGACCTAAAGAGAGAAATGCAGCAGTAACAGTTCTCAAAAATTTGCTGTTACAATCTGGCAATTCTAAATCTACTAATCAGCAAAACGAAACCGAAGTTATGAACAAAACCCAAACAGACAGTACAGAAAATGATACCGTGAGGAACGACAATTTTGTGGAAACTGATGGTGTGATTCAGGTGTTATCCGATAATGAAGCAGATGGGGATGTTACAATTGTTGATCACGATAGTTGCGCTATTCCTGCGAAACGACGTAAGGCATCGGATGATGACGTTATTATTACATTTGATATTTCTGATGACCCCTTAGAGTCGTTTGTAAACGAAATTGATTAGATTTATTGGTTATAAATATTGGTGTCCTAAAAATAATAATATATGTAGTTTGATTTAATCGATAATAAGAATTTCAAAGTACCGTGAACTGTTTCCAACTAACTATTTCGTATAATTGTGAGAATTGTGGAAATACATGGCTCTACAAATACTGCATAACCGAAGCATCTATGTAATCCTGCAGCTCAGAGAGGTCGCGGGCTTTATAATTTTTGTAGTTCAGAAGCATTACTTTGATTCAAAGGATATCATTCCCTACTCTCCTACTCTAAAAATTATAAATTTATGTTGCGTAGTAGCAGAGGGACATCTCATGGTATTCCGAATCGTGAGCATGCTTCGGCGATGCGATCCTGCCAACGCAAGCCGTATCTTTTCTGAATATCCGCAACAAATCGGAACTCTTTTTATATTTTTTATTAAAAAACAAATATTGAGAAGTGAAAATGCGGAAATTATGAGTAGAACAGTATGCCTGAGTTATTGATAGTGATACTTTGTTTGGATTGAATGACATGGTAGAACATAAATGATGATGTTCATTTAATCGACCATTGGCTAGGCCTTTTTATGCCTACTGGATGAACACGGTTGTAAATTAAGGATATCGGGGTTTTACTGCTGTAAATACTGGGTTACGACTTATTTGTGCGTGAAGATAAGATGACTACCTTTAACCATCCCCGTAAGAGCTAGATGTGATAGCTGTTGAATTACACGCAAACGCGAGGGGCAACCTCGTCTAACAACTTGAATGCTCAAACAGATATCACAAGCGTAAGATGAGTGAAGTTATACATGCTCCACGGTTAATGCTAACAAGGCAAGACGACACCCATCGAGATAACTAAAATGGGTATACGCACGAA
The DNA here is from genome assembly GCA_030264675.1 of Anaulacaspis nigra. NCBI lineage: Eukaryota > Metazoa > Arthropoda > Insecta > Coleoptera > Staphylinidae > Anaulacaspis > Anaulacaspis nigra. The sequence goes on from JARJDV010010069.1 coordinate 98,241, forward strand.
AAACAGTCAACAGACAAATTATTAGTACATAATTTATACAACCCTCTTATTTCCAAGTATTTGAGATACCCGCGTTGACATATAAACATATAAATAAATCCCACAAATAATTATTCATTTCCTTTTACAAAGTGCAGAGCACTATCTAATTTTTGATAATACTCAGTTGTTTATGATTATAAACGAAATGGCGCGAGTTTACTCAAAGAATGTGTTTTAACAATACCTTTAAGGTGAACTATAAAATCTGTGTTAAATATGATTATAGTCATTATTTTACCTATGGAGTTTCTAGTTGCTGCTTGCATGAAATGCAAATATCGAATAGCAGCCTATCATACAAATTGCCTTCTGTGTGCACGCGATTATAGATTCACTTATGTATTCATGCGCGTATAATTTAATTAATTTCATCTCTTTGTATTCAATGCTATCGTAGTTGCCTATTAGTGCATCGCGACGATGACCATCAATTCAATATTAAATAATTCGCACAATAACTCAAGCGTGCAGCGATCGACAGTGCGTCATAGTAAAGCTTTTGCCTATTTGCTGATTGTTGTAGAAGTAAATTGCATATAAATTATATTTATATACACGCGGTGCACCGAACGCGGTCGTAAAAAAGAATACCGGAAGAGTACGTGCACTTTATGTGCGCTTGCTGTATAGCAAAGACGCTAGGATTATATTGGCAATTTCATTCAGTGCGTTCGTTATTAGCAGCGCAATAAAACTAGCAAAATGCACTAATGCATAAAAGACACACTGCAATTCGCGAGTTGAGCGCAAAATTTGGGTTAATCAGCTACGCGCGTCTTGTAAAACAGTTGATTAAGAAACGGTTCTTCACGCACCGTAAATTTTGCACGCGCTAAATTGCAATGATGATTGATTTCTAACGTTTATGGGTATTGTTTCGTTCTGCACCCGACCGGGTGAAATATTAATAGAAAATGTGCGTATTTCTCGCGAAATCATCCAATTACTACCGGAGCGAACTCACGGCAACTGTTTTCAGTTTCATGCGAAGGAAATTTTATTGCCAAACTAACGAGCGCTTTCATAACGTAAGACACCGGTGGTTTCATTACTGGCTGTAACATTTGTATTTGCGGGGCTTGGCACTCTTAGTGCACTCGTCGACGAAGGCAATAGGCTCGGTGCAACTTGGCGCAAAGTAACTTGTTTCCAGTGCGCTTGCAATGCGTGAAGAAGGCGCTGCGTTAGGTCGAACTCTTCTAAATATCATTTCTGCGAATATTATATACGCACCAGCTCCGCTGGATTTGGTTGCGTTCGAGTAATATGACGTTTCTTTGCGAATTTATTTTTGGTCTGAAATTACAGAATGACCAACATATTTACGCTAAACACAATGCACATGTTATACTTAGAATTCAATGCGCTCAAGGTCATCTAAACTGCATTTAAGTAATATCTTTCCCGACTTAACTTACGTTTTTTAATTGGAAATCACTATCGGTATTAATGCTTGTATAATTATGACAACAATTCAGTTCGGTGCATTTAATTGAGTTAACAATCAATTAAGCAGTCACGATGAGGTTGTGAAGCATTATTTCAGTCACATTTAGGACGATATTGGGTTTTCAGTGAGGGCGGCCAATGCGTTAAGGATGCAGTTGATTAGTTGCGATGCGTTTGATGCTTTCATGTAAAGCATGCGGTGAGTTTTCAGTGAGCTTCACGTTTGGCCGACGAGGTAATAGCGGGAATGCGTGCGGAGATCGCGTATATGCGTACGAAACGCAACATGAACTCGAAATGCTCAGCCTGATCCTTGTGCGCCCTTTTCAGGAGGGCGGTGCTGTGCAATCGTGCCGTCGCTGTTCTCTCGGCGACCGCTTCTACGCCAGACTGCGGACCGCCAGTCAGTCATATCGAGACTGTTGAGGAGGTTGCAGCAGCAGCTTCCTCGAGTTAGTTGTGAACGCGCGCGCGTAAATCAGCGACGACAAAACTTTACGAACAACTTGCTGGCAGTTGACAAATTCGTGTGGCGACCATGGGTGACAACGAGTAGTGGGCGTCCAACTGGTGAACTAATTAGTCGAGAGTTTGCGGCTCGAAATAATTGCGAATCAAAGAATGAAAAATATGCAGCTCGCGTTGCTGCTGGTCTTCGTGTGGTGCAGCCGCGCGTTCGCCGGTGCGGACAACTTCATGAAAATGTTCGCTTCGCAGCCGCATCAGGTCGATCCTTGCTACGACGAAGAGCGTCCGCGCCGCTGCGTCTCGGACTTTGTGAACGCCGCGTTCGGCGTGCCGGTGAAGGCATCCTCGACGTGCGGCCAGCATAGTCTGACGCGCTATTGCGAACCGTCCGAATCGGGTCCGCGCCCCCAATGCCAAATCTGCGATGACCGCCAGCCAAAGTATCGCTTCCCTGCGTCCCATCTCACGGACCTCAACAATCCGAACAATGTCACCTGCTGGCGGTCGGAGCCGCTGCCGGCGGCGACCTCAATGAACGCGCCGCCTGATAACGTCACCCTCGTGTTGAGCTTCGGCAAAAAGTTTGAGGTGACGTATGTCAACCTCGAGTTTTGTCCGGGCACGCCAAAGCCCGACTCTATCGCGATCTACAAAAGCATGGATTACGGCAAGTCCTGGCAACCGTTCCAATTCTATTCGAGCCAATGCCGCAAGGTATACGGCCGCCCCAATCGCGCCACCATTACTCAGTCGAATCTCCAAGAAGCGCGCTGCACTGACGCACATCGCTACAACGGCGGTGATGGCTTAAGCCTGGGCCATATTTCACGCATCGCCTTCAGCACGCTGGACGAACGTCCGAACGCGTCCGATATCGAAAAATCGCCGGTATTACAAGATTGGATTACCGCCACTGATATCAGAGTCATTTTCAACCGCCTCCACATGCCCGTGGACGACCTATCCGACACACTCGATTTTCTCGTCGAGGAGAACATGTACAATAAGCACCTCGAAGAGAATCAAACGAAAGATCTCTCCGTGCAGCTCGTGAATGAAATGCAAAGTTTGGACGTGGAGGAGGGCAAATCGACGCCTGAAATGCAAACGAACCGGGCGCAGGTTGGCGGGTACCATCAGGTGGTGACACATCAATATGCGGTGGCGGACTTCTCCGTCGGCGGACGTTGTAAATGCAATGGTCATGCTAGTCGATGCTTCAAGGGCCGCGATGGACAACTCGCGTGTGATTGTAAACACAATACGGCCGGCAAAGACTGCGAACGCTGCAAGCCATTCCACTTTGATCGACCATGGGGTCGCGCAACTGATCGTGACGCCAACGAGTGCAAAGGTAATTTAGCTACAAATGATTTTTATCCCTTTCCATTCTTCTTCGGATTTGACAAGCGGGTTTGATGTAAGACATGTATTATTCATTCGTATACAAGTTTGTTTGGTTACCACTCGTCTCGCAAACGCATAACTTTGGTATACAACACGCGGTAAACGAGAATACTTGAGTAATGGCCGGTGATCAGGTGAGATTCTTCCTTCGATCGCTGATCATAAGACGGTCCGAGCTCCCACACTTACTTACTTACTGACTACCACACCGAGCAACTTAATTGGCATACGCATCGCCGTCGATCGATGAAAAATTACATGAGCTGTTGAGTTGTTAACTTCTCATTTGCGCCGGATGATCAATAGACCCTATAAAGTTCGCACTTTCGCAGTGTCGAAATTTTATAAGCAACACTCCGCTCACGCTCCTCTTAAATCAATGGGCGCAAACCAGTTTCTGTGCAGCTTCAGTTTAATTAAAACGTAATCAAGCGACGTTAGGTGCGCGTAGGTCTATAACTTGCCCATCGTTTATTTGTCATTTTGTCGAGAGTGTAATTTGGATGCGTGATTAGCTTTATACGGTTTTTACGGATTTGAAGAAATTCACTTTCTTGCTGCTGTGGGAGAACAATGAACCTGATAATTTATTAACTCAGGGGATGCGTCACGCCAGCCACCGGGCAGGGTATTAATAAATTCCATTAATCTACCGGGATTAGCAAGCCATTTGGATTAGAACTAATTTCTTAAATGGATTTCGCTGTATAAATTCGTTTCTTGCCATTTTGCGCATCCAGTTTCAGCAAACAAAGGAATTAATTATTATGCGCACAACAAAAACAAACTGCGAAAAGTATTTATTCATTCATGAAAATTCTGTCAATTTCTAATTCATTTTATCATGTAGTTATTCAAGTCTAAAGTGCACCTTATCTTGCAACACCGAGATTTAACTGCATTTGTACAAGAAAAAGTTTTTATAAATTACGTGAATGCGCTTTCTACAGAAATCCATACATAGTTGGACGGTGCACTTTTAAATTTATATTACACTTAACTTACAATTCGCATTGGCAATTCATGTAAAATGAGGTGCACATACAGTCAACAGTGTATGTTCATCGACACGATATATATCATGGTATGGGAACACTTTATAGCCGCAATAATAAATTCGCGACTCCGTCAAAGATTCCGTTGGATCTTACGTAAGGGCATGTACTCGATTAATTTCGCCATGAGCGTCGTTCAGATGCACGCGTGCTCGCCGAATGTATTCATGAAAATTCAACACATGCATAAATAAAACTTCCACACGTTTAATCATAAGTATTAAAGCGACAATGTGTGGCATGCAGTGCGCGCATTGTAATTAAATTGTGGAAAGTGTGAGTTCGCCAATCCCCATATTAAAAACTCGCGATAATTTATGAGCGGTAGCAACTTTTTGCCCGCGCGCGCGTTCGCCTGTTTCTTTCATGCGGTGTTAAAATATTACTCGCTGTTATTTGTTTTAAATTGGTCACTTGACTGATGATTATATCAAGCAGGCAAAAATTATCTGGAAAATTTTGTGCGAATGAAAGAAAGTTTAGCAGGTTTGATTAAAAATGCAATTATTTTAATTATTTGCCAAGCTAAACACTATAATTATACCATAGCTTATTTTTTAATTTAAACCTCGTTACAAACAAAACTTTTGAACGCAATTTGAAGAAAACTTTGACGAAAGTGGTGTTTATCGTTCATTAAAAAGTGAAATTACTGACAAAAAAAGCAACTTGAAGGTACCACTACTTCTTTCTATATCGCCATACTTTAAACAAGCTCGATAATTGTTTGAGCCACGATTTTTAAAACGACATTTCGGCTTCTCACGCTTTATTGAAGAATCATTACAAACATGCGATCCACATGGTCCGTCTTTCGATAATCTGACGTTAATATGTTGAGAAAGGTTTGTTTTATAAAATGATTGTTAATAAATTAACACTTCTAGCTGAGTGCTGGTGTTGAAGGGTTCTATCATCATTTCTTAAGGTTAAGATGCGACTTATTGTCTTTATGCATTTTTTGCTGTTTATTGCTTCTGAGTGACGAGTTCCTGTTGAGCATCAGGATGTGACTTCATCACACTTGTTATTGCTTCCAACAGGATGATAATGAAAGGTTAATACTATGCATTTGTTATAGATTTTTTTTCAAGATACTAGAATATTACATGTGTTCAAATATTTAGTTTTGAAAGCTATGATTTATTGAATGACTTGGTAAATTCTCATGTCACACATTAAAAATGATTTCATGCTTTGGGAGTCCAAAAATAACCTAAAAGGTATTCAATAAAAAGGAATAAAAGCGTGGCATCAATTTATGGGATTTCTGACACTTGGGGATGAAAAGTCAAGCATTATTTGATGAAGTTTAATAGTATTGAATGGGATGTTTTGTGCTTACCCTAAATTCACCAGGGTTTTAGCACTATTACAACTTAGATTGATTTGGCACCTACAGGTTGTATGCTTTGAACAGGTATCTTTTAAAAATGCATTCAAATTTTCATATTTCACAATAAAAAGACGGAAAAAAGTGGAAATCAATATCGTCGGTTCTACCTGATTCTATCAATACTTGATAAAGCTCCGGCTATTTAATGTAGAATGGTTTTTATCTTGGCAATTTATGCGGTAATCTCTTAATACGCAAAGTAAGAGTAGAATTTATTATGGAATTACATTGAAACTGTTCTCCGATTTTTATTTTACAAAACGCACATTTATCAGACGCGTGCAAATGGCATCCGCTTTTTTCCTCTGCCACATGAAAACTTTGAGTTCAAAGAACTCTTCGCTAATCCTAATTGCACATCAGAGGAGATTTGATATTATTCCGATCTCGCTTACCTGAGATTTGCAAGCATATTTATTTGCTGCCGGAACGTTTTCCACTTTTAATAAACATATGCAAGTCAGCATTAGGAAGACGGGTTGGCTGCTTGATGATACGATGATGCCGCGTTTGATTTTATCGTGTCAAGTTGGTATATGCTTTCGTTGAAAATAAAATTGTTTTTGATCACTTCGTGCGCTTCTTGATCATTCGTGCGCATTTAGTTAGGAACTTAATACTATTAGCCACATTCAATTCGGAAATTTAATATGTGCATCAATGATGTAATGTTAAAAAATTAATACGGCTTTAATAAATGGTTGAATATTGCACCAAAGTAAAAAATGTGCAGTTGAAATGCTACCTAATTAATAAAATTTACGTTTAGATAAATAAAACGTAAAAATAATACCGTACATTCCACTCAAACCTACATGAAACCGAAAAACAGGAAAGACATATTAAAGGTGAGAATTTATGCAAATTCCACTCTAAGACCTCATTACAACATTATAAGTTGTTTGAATATCTTAAGCACACATGTAAAACGGGGGGAAAGCACTTGCAAATTATTTGATTTCAACATGCAATACGATTGATGGCGCATGATCTCGGTGCATAGCGCATTGCAAATGTTCTTGCTGAAAACAAATATAACGCCGACTGTTTCGCTATACTTGGATGCCAATCGTTTCCTTATATAAATATTTACCTAAGGAAGAACGCGCTCGATGCAATTGAAACAAGCATTGTATGCAAATTCAGCTAAATGTACAAAAGTGTGCAGCTCGCCACTACGTACGTACATACTTTGGTTATATGCGCACGATGATGATGATGATCATTTTAATTTCGTTGGCGATTTGCGAGCGTTCATCACTTTTCCGCGTTCGGAAATACTTGAGCTATTTCTTGAAGCAACATTGCGCAGCGATTACACAGAATAAACATGATGGGTCGTCGAAAGCCATCACCTACGCCGGTGCGGTGCATGTTGCAATACGAGAGGAGGACTTCTTGAGAAAGCACAACTGAAATAATATAAACAGCCGAAAGAAGATGGGCGTCTGTGTATGCATTTATTACTACAACAATATGTGCTCGGCTTATTAGTGCTTAGCGCGGTACGCGGAGACCCTTGCATCGATATTATGCATATATGTTTTACGCATCGAAGGACACGTGGAAAGCACACGCGGAACATATAATAACAAAATTCCGAACATCGGAAAGGTTACATTAACATCAATTTCCGTTATGTGCTTTTTTCAAAGCTAACAAGCATCAGCGAGGAAAGCGCGCGTGCATTGGGATTTCATCAAATTACACCTCACTGTTTAATCGCTCACGTCCGGCTCGTTGCCTCGCTAATAAACGTTCGCCGAAAATCCCGGCATCGTAATTATTTCACGAAGAAATCGCTTTTTCGCTTGTCTGCACTCCAACCGTCATGAGCATTTCACGTTCGCTGCCAATTAATCGTGTTTGCGATTGCATCGAATGATGATATCAAACGATTTTCTGCTTGTTTGCGTTGACGCGCTGACCATAAGTGATGGTCAAACATATTCATTATTTATTGATCTTTATTTAATTCGATCCATGCTAATTTCACGCGTATTTTATTCGAAACATAAGCACGAAATGGTTATTTAAAGTTTCCCAATTTTCGGATTAAGGATAACTAATATGATGTTAATTTTAGTCAATTGCATTCACCCACAAACGAGTGCAATGTATCTTGTTGACTAGCTCTTTGTGATACAGAAACTGTTTACAAATAAAACAGACATGCATGGGAAACAATGCATTTCCATGACGAACATTGAGAGATGTTGAAAGTTCGCAATATATGCACATTTACGTCGGAAGTGCTCAAATACTGGATGTTATTGCGTCTCTAAAACGTCCAAGCGCACGTCGAGCACATTACGCAATAATATTGTGCGGCGAGCAATTAACGAAATTAGTAGAAACATTCGAGCTTTCAACGAATAGTGATAACGTCCAAATAGTAAAGTTGAAAATATAATTATTTCCATTCCGTCGTCGCAGCGCACACGGTGGTTGACGATGATGTTATGTGGACACACTGCGCGCGCGACTCGGTACCGAATGTTATAGAGCAGCGAGCGTGTAGTTTTCTCGTGTTTGATGTTGTAATTAGTGCTCTGGTGCTTGAATTTCTCGAGGTACATGCATGCATGCGCTGAGTACACGAAGTCTACATGAAAAACTTGGCCGCTTTGTATCGAACGAAATGCTTAGATGCATTTAGGAGCAACGAGCGTGTATGAAGTTCTCTTTGCGTCGCGGACTCGTTAATGATAAATGATTATAGCCATGGCTGATCGCGCGCAATAGATACTTATCGATTATGATGACTGGAATCGAATGGCTAAATATGGTGTGCGTAGCGGTCTGATTGCGCTTCTGATCCGCTCGACGTGCTTCGCGCGCTTTTCGTTGGCGGCTTGTAAAATTGCACGTTGATAATATAATTTATTACATTCTCATTGTATGTTGCTATGAAGTAATATACACGGTGGTATTGATTTATGATTTATTGCTAATTGTGCGTAATATTTTTAAATTGAGTGCTTAAAAATTTAAAAATAATTTATTGAGGTATGCATTCTAATGATTTCATTATCATTTCAAACACAATGGTGCGGTTGGTTTAAATTTAATATACGAAGAAATAAAGTTTTAAGTATCCTATTGTTTCTCGATGTCACTGGAATTGGTAGGAAACAAATTGCTTAGAAAAAGGAGCAAATTGAATTTAGTTCTTTCTTTATTCATGAATGCGCACGTAGCGCACACAAAACGGATAGTCAAGTGGTTAGCTTAGCCGTGCCCAATTTGATGATAAAAATCTACTATTGCCTTCGCGTCTCACCTTTGCAATGCGCTGCACTGCATGCAATGACACACGCATTCACTCAACGTAATAGAATTTGTCATAAATGACAAACTATTCGGAATTAATTATTTACGATGTGAATAACCTGTTAAAGCAAGCGATTCGAGTATGTGAAGAAGCATAGAACACAATTTTTTATGTTTATCAGTAACGCATTAAATTATGGCGTATATTATTAAAGACCGATCGGTATCGCACCTCACGCCCGGTTTGTTGGCTGGACACTACGCTTTAGCTGGCTACAAAATAAATGAAAAATATTCTTCGGTACTTAACGTGTTTAACTATTCTGCGTTCGTACACTTGCAGTAAAATATGCAGCACTGATAAAAATTCTTTTGCTGGCAATATTTATTATCAAAATATTAATTACTCAAATGCACTATATTTTAATATTATTATTCCTAAATGCCGCAACCAGTTAATTCAAGCATATTTAATGTTGTATTACTTAAACACATTAACGAATGATAATATACATATAGTTTGATTGCGTTTTTTGAACATGCACCGCGCCGCTGTATACGTATTTATTTATTATTCATATACACTACGTGCCTAAGATATGTTTTAATCGACCGCGACTCATGTGTGCATAGAATATTAATCCGTAATTAATTACTTTACGCATCGAGGCGCAAAAAGTTTTTCTCTCAGCGAGCGCGCCAAACAACATCATCACAACTTTCATAAATTATCCACTAAATCAGTGTGTGACCATGCTCAACGTGTACACACGAATACGTTTACATTACCAGTTTCCTTCTATTGCCAGTGCATGCGACGAAGAGCAGCCCTAAATTAGATTATGATTATCACGCTGCGCTGGTGCTATGCCTCCAGGGAACGCCAGATTGATAAACATAATATTCTTAAAAGTGTGTCATGCGCGCGTTTTTGACAAATGCGATTTTAATGCATTTAAAATGCAATTAAAATTTTCCCATTCGGTGGCATTCAACTGCGCGCATCAAGTAGGTCATTCATGTTATTCCTATTTCCGCGCTGCCACTAAACGAATTGCACGTTATGTGCTCGTTTATCCAGCGCGCAAACACTACGCTTAAATGGTTTGTGTAGAATTTTCGGTCAATTAGCAAACGTATAATTGAATTAGTAGTATCGTTAATTAATATGTCAGCTCAGTAGATGCATTATTCGTGCGTGGGTATGAAATTAGTTCGCGGCGGCGCAAACGCGAAGAAAAGTAGCACAAAAAGAAGTGTTCATTCGCCAAAAAAAGAAACTCCATCACGATTTCGCTGTTAAGTAGTTCTCTACTTAAAATCCACAAGTGCATAGAGATCCACCTACGACAATGTTTTTCTGCTTTGTGTTGTACCTATATAGTCCATCCTCATGCATGGCTTTTAACTCAATACATGCCTATTAACTGCCTGCCGTCGCACTGCATACATCCTTAGCGTTTGATCGTAAATCAATCGCGTACAAAATAAATTACACGTTTTATTACTAAATGGCACCGCACCCCATTTAAGAGAACTGCGCGTTCTTGCTTGAAATGAGCAACAACAACAATCTCCATCGCATGCGCGGAAAATGTTTATTGGATTGAGTACGATACTCTCCATCGACGGTCGAGAATCGTCATTAGCGCGCTAACTTGTTATTGAACTTGCTAAACATTACTATACTAATAAAGTTATTAAGGACTCGTTTTGCGTGTAGGGGTTCTACTTTATGCGTGTAATTTACGCTGTTAAACATTTCACGAGTGCAATATGTTTATGTTGTACATAACATAAATTTACATTAGTTGTAACATTTTTATTCAAAACAGTGAAGTATGACATTTGTTTATAAAAATTGAAAATTTCCTTAAGATGAAGAAATAATAATTAAAGTCCATGTTGGGCATTTCTTTTATAAAGCTTTTGAGCTCCTGGAAAGTTAGGAAAACAATTTATTAAACCCAACTGAAGATTGAACCATTCAATTTACCGTTTTACAACTTCATTGATGTTGAAATGGACGGAAAATTGAGCGCCATTACATTAAATACAGTTCTTCATCCTTTGGTAGTGTTTTCGTGAATTTTCGTATTTCTTCGTGTATCTTCGGTAAGATCTAATATGGGATTTAATTTTCTTCAATTATAATTTCTCAAATCATTCTTTATTACATGCCTGTTATTCTCTTTACATAATACATCCAATATCCACTCCTGGTTTTCCTGAATATTGGTGCAATTTATTTTTAAAGAAGTGAATTATGAAAAGCGAGGAGGTTCAGGAAATGCCATGTTTATTTTTATTCACTAGTCAAAATTCATCATTAATTTCAAACAAAATACGTCTGTCCGGGGCTTTCCAGCTTTACATCAACAATTTTCAGCAAATTTTTTAACACGTGTTTGAACTGTGTAAGCATCGTACTTCAAAGCAAGTTAATCGCCTTTTTGATTCGTCCATTATTAATTTAATATTTACCAAAGAAGAAAGTAGAACAAGAATTTGTAGTCATAACATGCGCGAGAAAATCCCTCATATAATATTTGAAGACGAGCGCGCAGACGAATCAATTCCGCGCCAGAATGCAAATGCGCCGCCAAGAAATGTTATAAAGAACGCACCTTTGTGCATAGCGGAGAAAAATCGCTGACCCGCAAGAATGTCCAAAAATAACCGTCGCGCAGGCACAACATAAATATCGTCTTGTTAAAATGTCACTCGGTTATGCGATTATACATGTAGAGGTGCGCATATATATCGCATCGCTAAATGGCGATGACGCCATTGAACGCGCGCACACGCATGCCAAACTTAAAAAACGCATCCTCCGTGGCGATGATTTCATATTCATGCAGACAGGACGTAGTAAATAAAAGTCGCAATGCGTTGGATGCGCGCACAGGTGGTGAATGACACGGGAGGGTAGGTCAGGGCGTTAAACAATTGTATCGATATTGAAGTTTACCGGGTGGCCGAACAAGAAGGCCACCCACTCTCTTGTCAATAGTGCTGAGACCTGTCCGGTCACTTTGAGCGGCCTTCGCACGTCTGCGCTGCATATATACAAGATATGGATTATGTACATACAATTGTTGAACCGATTTGGTTCCATCTTCTCGCGCGCTCCCGGCTAGACGATGAGCTTAACAATGCAACCGCAGACGCTCAAGTCGTCTACATTTTTATTGTGTTTCAATTAAGTCCAACGCGCGCGCGCGCGGATGTTGGAAAGTTTGTATTGAGTTTCAGGATTTAAGTAGCATAAATGCTTAAGTCGTGCCATAACGTATCTAGAAGACTTTATAAATTTCAAGATTAGTTATGTTTCCTTGCGGGATTATGCTTTATTATAGCAAGCAATCTTATAACTTTACGTCCGACATAATTTTTATATGGCAAAATAGTGAAGAAATTGTGATAGTCGTCATAATGCCGATTTAGGACGAAATTATAATCCACCGTGAAGGCTAAGTGCATGTCGTAGCTGAACCAGTTTCACGTTTCATCCATAATGATCGTCCTTTTTTTGCTCCGTTCTACTCGCAATAAGCGAGCTTGAGTGCCACTTTCAATGTGCAGACTGCATGTCGCCTGAAAGTCGTCGTCGCAACGTCTAGGCGAAACGCAAACGAACGCAATAACCTCGTGAACTTCAAGTCAACATATAACTTGAACCACAAACAACCCTTCTTAAATTACGTAAGAGACGACGTAAGGGCAGGAAACACAAGTAGCACAAACGTTTCATTCATCACGATACGAAACTAATTTGCTGTCGATTACAAACGGAGCTTAATTATCTCCAATCTAATCGCGCGTCTGGGCCAGTTGTAGGAAGGACGAGAGGTGTAAGGCAAATTGGACTTGATGTATGGATTCCTTCTGTTTGGTATCTGGTTGTTTTCGCTTTGCTCACTTAATTCGTACGATCGTGTAATGTCGTCTATAAACACATCCTCTGGAAATGGCTTTAAATCAATAATGCGATTGCATAATGCATGCGCCGTTGTGCTACCAGCGTTCCCGGTGTAAAATATATATACACGCGTCCAAGCTGGCCAACCACATGTAGGTAGGCATTAAACTAGCAATGTGCCGTTGTGCAAAGCGTACGTGCGTAACGCAAATACGCAATGCACAAATCTCCTCTTCGCATATTCAATCATATTCTCTCTTGCAACCCATTCAACTTGTTACTGAATGGACTTTACAAACTCGTACTTGCAAATTACCATTTATTAGTTTCGATGCTAAATAATGCAGAATATAATTTCGTTATAGTTTAACTAACGAAAATCACGAACTTGTTTGATAATTGATAAAGTGGATAATTTGGGGTGTATTGCTAACTTTGGATGTGTCCACAATGTATTCAAACGTGCGTTGTTCGCCTAATGAGCGAATGCTATAAGTATAATCCATTCGATGAATATTCCGAAGCTAATGTAAAGCCAAGTTGTACAACAGCATCGCTTGTGTCCTGCTTTATTAACTCTCAACGTGACAAATTGATCGGCGAATTGGGATACGCGTATGGCCGTCCGATTATTAATTTTACATGCTGCTTTTCGGTCTGTTGACTAATTACCATTCTATGCTGTTTAGCAAATAATCAATTACTAGCCAAAGCTGCATGCAGAATGAAAACGAATTACAATTGCAAATTCCATTTTTCTATCTGGCAAAAGTAGACATAATTTTAGAACTAGTCGTCCTTATTCTGTAGTACACTGAAAGTCGGATCATTTATTTTTTAGTTATTTTTGGTAAAGCAGCCAGAGCAAACGAGAAATAGAAACGCATTTGTCGTATGATATAAGCACTCGTCGTTTGCACGCGCGCCGGTGCCATAATGAAAACAGACAAATGCCTGCTGAAAGCAGCACCCACAATTCATAATCATTTTTTAATTAAGCACACCCGTACGCACGATTGTTGCTTGCTGAGCTACGTGTTTAGCGTGCACGCTGGCTGCCGTTGCTCATAAGTAAACGAGCACTGAGCATACACACATTATTTGTTAGTTTCTTTTCTTTCCACTCGCTCTCTCTGCGGGTTTGCGTGCAGTTGGCGCAAGGTAGAAATATGAACGTGCGTCGTCTGCCTTCCTACCGTGCTGTCAACCTCCCTTACCACACTTTTATTAAAAATTAATTAACAAGCGTGCATGCATTGCGTTACATCAACGACACATAAACGGTAATTTGTTTGAGATTATTTTATAATGCTCATTGCGTTCTCGCGCTGTTTATTACGGCCCCGAAGGCGGTCAATGCTTCTTGGCTCACACTAATTTATGACTGTCATTAAGTTTTTTATAAGACAACTAAATGCACATGCGACCACATAAGAAGCTACGATATTAATTGAAATCGAAAGTTTGTTTTCGTTCAAAATTATATTCATCAACGTTCGCCTCTATGAAACACATAATTAGAGAAAAGTGGAATGCCTAGTACATATTTCAATGATCGATAATTTATTCATATTGATTTTCGCTCGTAAATATACGCTATAAATTTTATTTACTTTTCGGAAAATTGACAAGTGTAGTTTTTCATTGAAATCCAGCAAAAAGTGTTATCCCGTTGTCAATTGGATTTCCCATATTTGAGATAGCCGTACGTATATGGCGAGTTGTGAAACAAATTCGCGTGTCAAATATGAAGCCACGGGCGAATATCGAATATACAAGCCGTGGATATCAAACTCGATCCAATTTGAACAATTCGAAGCATGGGAATATTTTCTCGCTGTGTGCGCTCCTGAAAATTGTTTTACTTCCGATTGTTGCCAACACCAATAGATTCCAAGTTTGTCGAGTTGCATCTTCGTCCCCGGTGGTGAATAAACCCGTGACTCCCACATGCATGCCATGTAGAACAAATCCATTGCGTATATTTTTCAGTGCGCGGTGAGATAAGCTCGATTCGCGAAAGAGCAAAGATATAAAGATACGCGCGCTTCGCCCCCGATGAAACGAAGCAGGCGGACCAAATGAAAAGAAGTAGTACGAATCTGATAAATGTAGCACGAAATGCATTTGCGAAATAAAATTTCCTTTTGATATTTTCGCAGATCGCATCGCTGCGAGACGAACGTTTCACGCGCGCACACTCGCAAATTGCCACAAAGATGGTTCTCGAATGGCGGATATTTTACGTTATTATCTTTTTGACTCAACCTTCCGGCACGCACGCGCCTTTTAAACGAAATTTATTTTCTTAAGTACTTGCTTAAACGCGCATTATATTGATATAAATTTCGCAATTTATAAATATCCTGATCGCGCCGCATTTATTATTCCAGTTGGAAAGTTGAACGGATATGTACGACTCCAAAATGCGCTCCATGATTTCATTTATTTCTTTCAACTACGTCTATTACGGTGCAGACAAGTCCAACTTTAAATGCTAATAATATTCATCATTACAGTTTTAACGACTTTGATTGTTCGTCGTACTAACTTTGCGATATAACAAATGATTAGAAAGTATTATGCATACTCGACAAGTGACCGGTACATCAAACAAAGATACAAATTGGGCATGCGAATCGCATAGATAATAAATTGCCTTTGCATTCGCATTGAGTTTCAACGTTGAATCAGTTTGTACCAACGTTAATAGTAACACATTAACAATGCTCATGCCAACAATAAACTGTTTGACGTTTGTAGTACAATTCATTGGCCATCTTTGGTCGTGTGCAGATGTTTAGTAAGTGCAACAACAAGAAAATTGAATGCATGCACCTGGAACGCGCAATGAACGTATCTAGAAGGGCGACGGAAGTGAGGAGAGAGGGCAAATATGTTTTAAATACATGCACGTACGCAAGCAAAACGTGAATGTGCACATTGAATGCAAAAAGGGCATCCTTTGCCTGATTTTCCCGCACTCTGCGGAAATCTTGCACAGTTCGCTGAGCGTACTACGCAATAGTATTGTTGAATGGACAATGTGTATGCTCAACGCACAGTATTTTCACGGGTAGACTAAATGGTTTTAAGAATGCGAGGAGCAGAGTGTGAGCGAAGCCCTATGTCATGTCATGTTCTAGTAAACACGTCCCATCGATTTATATTTGACCGGATTATCGCCTAACGTTTTCAGCTAAATTGGGCGCAATTTAGGTGTACGATGTCTCTGCAAACAACATGTAATTGAACTTTATACGTAATGTATACAAACTCAACTTGTTGAAATCGTTTAAATTCATTCAACGTTAATTGAATTCTTACTTGAGTTTGTTCTTATAAACACTATAAATTTCAAAGGACGATTTTGTTATCATGTTATGATTTAGATTGAAATTAGTTGATTAAAATAATGAGATTAATTTTCTGGATTTCAGAGTGATTTTAAAATTATGTAGATACTCAGTATATCAAAGTAAAGTAATGTATACATTGCTAATCCATCCTCGATGGATCCTGTAAGCTTCCACGCGCAGGCAAAGGCAGGAAATGCCCCCCGAATGCATTCAACTGCATTCGCTATTCGCGTGCTCTCGCATTGAGCGGGACGCGCAATTCGGCTTTACGTAAAATTGCACGCTCTTCGGCCAACGCACAATGGAATATCTCTGGCTGATCTCGCAAACGCATCGACGAGCAAACGCATGTAACAGCTTTATTTCCAGTGATTTATATCCAGCACTTTAATCGGCACACTCTACTATTAAGTATGTTTATTGCGGCGTAAAATTATTGCAATCTCTGAATGCGTCGCAGTGGTGCACATTTAATACAAAACATCACTTCGTAGCGCACACCACACGCGCGCGCGACATGTAGGTAGGCATATTGATTATAAGTGCTTTATGCATTTCCTTTATCGACGATGCGAGATCGCTTTCTGCGCGCCTGTAAATGTATTTGCATCTCTGGGAGACGTGGTGCTTCTCGCGGACGCGAAAGCCAGTTTTCAGCACTTATAAATCGCGAGCACGTTTTCAATCAGAGTGAATTTGTTGAGATAAAAGTGTTGCGTTAAGGCTCGAATCGAATCGCTCCGAGTGGTATTGAGTGTGCTTCGCAATTGCATTATTGCAATTCGCACAATCTGAATTGGACCGACATAGAAAGGTCCAGCAATTGCAATCAGCACACAAGACAAAACAAATGTGTTTTGTAACGCTGCTATAACAATAGTGCTAATTTTATGAAAACAATTCCCATTGTGTGTTTTTCGTCTTTATTCAAAGTGGAATATCGCAAACTTTGAAGAAATATATATTATAATAATTGAAAGCTTTCGTGAAACGCGTAAAAATCGAATTCGTCTAAGGTGTTGACGTAATAAACGCATAAATTTCGTTGAGGAATTCAATTACCTATTAGTGCCAGTCATGATACGTGCCAAGCACCCCGAAAAGCGACACGCACGTACATATCGTACAAAAGAGACTCTTTTTATTGTTGAACGCATTACTTCTGTCTGTGATTCGTCTCCTCCACCGTGATGCATCAAATCTCTTGCTCATGCAACTGATACGATCTGAATGCCGCGTTTGAAGCGTACTATCAGGGGCTACACTCCATACACGCAGATAAATTATATGAAAACGTAATCTTAACTGTATTTCCTAACTAAATCTACAACATGCCATCGCATCTCTTCTACCATCCGTGTGCACTTGAAATGTTGCTGCATTCATCGTCCTGGTGGTGAAGTGAGTGCAAGCGAGCGAGCGAACAGGTTTGCGGCGGAGAGATACGTTTCAGCAGGCGCGCTTTTAAGCGAGTCGCGCGAGCGCAATGGGTTTTCTACGTGCCGCGCCTGCCAATCAAGTGCACTTCCACGCTTCAATCAATTGATAAATGATGGTGGTGGCCCCGGCAATGAGCCGCTCGTCCATGTCCCTTGTATACATCCATTCGGGTGCAATATGATCGCGATATGATGATGGTGTCAGCAATGACATCCCGCGTGTGCGGACACTTTTTTCCAACATAATGGTGAATGCGCTGATCACTCATCGAACTGAAATCGCTCCACGCGTTATTAATCATATTAATCCTTTTATTATTTTCCAAATTCCTGCTGCATTTTTGCATTGAATAATAATTGATTTAAAATTGTCATTTTGGACATCTAAATGAATTATTTCAGCCATTTTTAGCCTTGTTTATGGTTCGATTATAAATTATCCTTGATCCACTATAAATTTTTTTAGTTTGGGGGAGTTGTTTAATTTATTTTTATACAATCTCCATGCCTGCATTATACGTTTAAACATATCTTATAACATGCAATATAAAATATTATATTTTGTTTATACATTCGTGACATCACGACTTTTGCCAATGTCGCAGAGATTTATTGAATACGTGTGCAAACGTAGGAAGCATACTTTATACTAAACGAGCAAGTTAGTAACTTACTTGTGCATGCCACAAGAATACATATTATTTAAAAAAACGTGCATAGGAATATGCAAATCGTCCTTGTCTTAAGCTTCGTAATGGCATATTCAAATGTTATCATATTATTGTTATCGAGCTAACTAACCTAAATTCTTTCTCGAACAATATTACTGTATAGGTACTTCAATTATTACCGTTCCATTGTTTCAAGCTGGTTGCAGCAATTGTTTCATTGAATACTCCACTCTATTCAAAAAGTTATGGATATGAATTGTGCATTACGAATTGCTGATTAATTTGTTATGAGTAATTTTGTTGAATTGATTTTTATTCAATGCTCTTGTTGGATAAAATTTCCTGAGTGAATTTAATGACTTTGGTAAAGTTTCAAAAACAACTAAAGAATTTTTGTTATAAGTACACTATTAACATTAGTGAACTTGATTTAATCATAGTTTATGAGGGCTTCAACAACTTTAGCTCTATAGTTCACTATTAACGCTCTCTTGCTTCTTCATTGCAACCCACGAATACAGTAAGCATTAGATAAGAATTTATGCGTTTTTTATTAGCATCGTTTGCGATAAGTGCGTATGTTGTGGGCCGCGTAAGCACAGGCGTGAAGGAGACGCGTACATATATCGAAATCAATTAATGCGTATTTAAACTAACTTAATAACCGCCAGTTATTCAATTTGAATGGTATATTAATTTTTAATTGGCGGTTTGCGACGCGTGCAGCACGAAGCAGTGCATTGATGAACGGCCAGTAATTACAATGCATGCGATACACTCGCGCAAAATTGAGCAAACCATTAAGGCATTGTGCACTGCATCTACTCAGTCAATGATGGATGGTAAATGTACTCAATTTATTCCTTTATTCTTCACGATGACTAGAAAGTTACTTTTGCTTAAGAATATACACGAAGGAAAAATGTGAAAACCTAAGTAAAAATCAAAATTGCTTGGGTGTTTAAAGAAGAGGAGAAAAAGTGTTGGAATTCATGCGGATACTAAAATTAAGTCATTAATTAACATAATTACACGATTGCTATGCAAGTTAACGTAACCTTTTCTTAAATGAGCATTTTTTAACCGCTCATTCAGTCATTTCAAACGCGGGGGTGATAATCATCCAAAGCGTGTGGCAGGTAGACGCAAGGTATGCGTAACAAAACATTTCACACCTTAGGGGGTTGGTTCATCCTTCACATTTTTATTTCTTATCGCCGCCTGTGCAGTTTCAGTAAACAAGAAGCCAAGCTTTTCTCTTCGCGTCCGTGCAGCGAGCATTCTCGAGCCGCGCGTGTGCGTTTGATTAGTTTTCTCGTGTTTCGTTGCTTCTTTGTGTCTGCGTCTCGTGCAAGTTGAGCATCTTACAAAGAGAGGGGTGGACTAATTTCAAAGATCGAAGATGCCGTGCATGGGATTTTGATGTCGGCTTGCATCAACATTACAAACGACGTGTACACGCGCACGGATATTAGAGTAGGGTCAGGACTATTAAAATAACATAGGGAGGAAACGCGCCCTCTCGCAATTTAATTCGCTGCACAGCCGCAAGCGCTAGCAACAACTGCTGCGTACGATTGCCATTCGCGCACAAAACGCACCACTATATATTTATACGCCATATGTGTACATCTTTAATTAATTCCAGCGCCCAACAAAACACACGCGTTGTCCCGTAATTCATTTAATCGAATCGCGTTAAATTTCCTTTTTTGCCACTGCGCTCTCAGCGGATTTGTTTATCGAAACGCACGATTGTGCGTGGCGCTGCCACCGCCGAACGCATCGTCAACTTGTGACAGTTCCTTCCCCTCGTTGTACAGCGAACGGATTAAAATCATCAAGCTTGATGCGTGTTTTATGCTTTTGCGCTCCCGTCCACAAACAGAAAAACAGCTCGCTGATTATCGATTGGCTAATTTGCATTTGGGGAATTTTAATTAATTCAATGTGCACGCGCGTAATAATGTCCATTAAGCGCCTTATCGATTTATGCGTAATTGTTATTAGCGTAATTAATAATCGAATAAATATAACGTGTAATTTATGCAACAAACTAAATGAGCGACGTGCGCCGCGCATATTTCATATTCGGCTGAATTACTATGCATGTTGCACGGCGTTGAAAGAGGCGCCTTTGTTTTGTCTTGCTTCTTGTGCTGTCGCGCCTAATGAGGCTTCAATTAGAGAGAATGCCACACGCACCACGCTCTTTGCTACCTGCAACGCGTGCGATGCGCAACATGTACTCAGTCGGATTGGGATGTGTGGCGGCTATAATTACATATGTATGAAAACGTGAAAAATATGTATGGAGTGTTTGCGTGAAGCAGAATGTGACACGAAACGAGTATGGCCATCAACTTGTCACTACATTCATGAAATTAATTAACATAACCGTGAGCAGTGTATTTAATGTAATGAAAGTGATGTTATCATAACATCACTCGACAAAAAGTACATTTAAAATATGTACGCTGAGTTATCATTAATTTCAATCAGTTGTCTAGCGAGGCATAAAAAATAAATCTGCGTTGTACAAATAATATTTTGGGAAACAATGTTGACGTCTCGAATACATTTAGTCATAAATCTCTGTGATTTCCATCGCATTTATACCTCGAAGCCATCGTTATACACGCGATTGTAAATAATTACCTACACACGTATTTTGCAATTCGTAGCCTGGCTATCTCTAACGGCGTAATGCAAATATGTATAAACATTTATGCAACAAATTAGTTTGGCTTGTTATCGGCCCAGTTGAACGAAAACGCTGTTGTTGTAAATGCTTCAGCGCTCTTCACGCGCGCTGGCATTATTATAGTTTCTCTATTTGCTGGAGATTTCTCGGTCTATAAAGTATAGGCGATCCATTGATTTCTACACGTATCTCTAATCCTGTGCCAATCCGACGACGGAGAAATATTGTAATTGTAAGAAAATATCAATAGTTGCAACATTTTCCCGTGCGCTCATTTAAATACTGATGGCGTGAAACGAGACGCAGCGTGTTTCAATTGCACAGACCATTGCATCCATTAAGCGACAAGTTATTAGCGATTCGTTTTGTGGCTTAAATCTGTTGAATTATTTTATCTTGGTCGCAGCGCGCGCGTTCATTTCATTTCCATAATTGCGGATTAATAATTTTAATAATTCCTCATTTACATACGACGAACGGCGGTCGGATGCGCCGTGCTGCACTCTGGAGTATTTCCCGAAACTATTTATATATTCCAACGCCCAACAAACGACTATTTTATTTTAATTGTGTTTATGAGGGATTGCTTCTGGCTTCGACGCGTTTTGCGGATTTGTTGCAATTAGAGTTGCAGAACTTGTTGACATCTCCACACTGTGATAACTTACTTTGCAAGTTTTACTCTTAAGAAGTACACTAATGAATAGGTTTTCTTATTGGAAAATTAATGCTTCTGAGAGTAGGAAATTATAGTTTAGTGCGTGATAAAAATCAGGGCGAAGACAGTTACAAATAAATATTTAAATCAAATACTTAAGAACACAATAGAATCTAATTCTAATTCAAAAGAATAATTGTCGAATGACCAACTTCCTGGTATTGTAATAGAGTTATACAGTTTTAATAGCACAAAACAATTGTCTAACATTACAGCGTTTACCGATCAGATCAAATGTCATCCTATTACATCGTACTTGAATGAGTTTTTATATAATGAAATTCAATTTCTTTTACTTAAGAATATTTTCCACATTTTAGTACTTTTATTAAATTTGATCCGAGTGTCTTCATTTATTGAAATATATGATGATTTGTATCACAATCTTTTTTAGTCAATATGTAAATATGCTTGAAAGTTCAGCACACTTTCTCATTGAATAAAATGATATAAGAATGAAAAAGCGAACGAGGTCTCTTCAAATAGAACGCTGAAATAAAATGAAATGTAGCAGCATTGAATGGGCGCGGATAATTTTTCTTAATGAATCCGAGCAGCGAGTAATGAAAAAAATACAGGTTTTATCTATTTTATGGAGGCACGGTAATTCACTCTTATCGCGTTTTATTTAATTAAGTTTCAAAGCTAACGAATGCAGATTAATAACTCAGCGCAACTGCATGGACATTTCCGAGATAACTTTGCTCTATGCTTAATATGTCTTCAGCGCCGTTTGATATTAGCCTTAGCTTCTAGTGGCAACCAGAAGAACGCCAGAAGTCCATGAAAAATAACTGGATTATATCTTGAATGTGTGCGCACTGCTGTTGTATTCATTATTTATTTATGTAGATATTATTACTCTCTATACGCTCTCTTTGATAAAATATGTCGTTCTATTAAATGCCATTGTCTTGCATTCCGCGCTCGCTGCTTATTTGCGTTCTTGTTATTTGCTACTTGCTATTCGCAACTTCTTAGCATATTTGATAAGAGCGCTTGATTAATAATCGAATAAAGTGTTAGAATTAGCAGCACATTTATCAGAGTTCAACTTTCGAATTATTTATCGTTTTGAATTCCTCCATGGCCAAAGTAAATCGAGGTAAGATGGGTTTGACTGACAATAAAAATCCTTCAAATGATTACATCTTGTATGATTGAAACATCAAGGTAGAGTTTATCATAATTTCAATCATTAGTCAAGCATAACTTATTAAATAGGTAGTCATTCTATTATAGGGCTTGCATTGAACAATGGTCCGAAAACACATGCATTGCACTGAACCTGAAAGTTCAATTTTCGGCCATTGCTTAATATTTCAGTTACTACCGATTTCAGTAATATCAATAAGTAAGTCCATGAAATAAAATTGGCAACCATTCTGCAAATCAGAAAATAAAATAAAATTATGGAAATTATAGCATAGCAATTGTTAAATTATTTATTTAAACTTCAAGGTAGCTCTGAATTTCTGAAAACATCTGGCGTGGATATGGGAGGAAACCCAATTTTCTTGAATCACTCGTGGCCTGCGCCTGAGCAGATTTGATAAAGCCAATGCAATAAATAGTACATTCACTTATTCTCCCGCCAGCAATCATAGCAATCAAACTTTGTTTACGCACAATTTATAAGTTATCGGACTGAAACGGGAATGTATATTTGTATCGATCAATGTTTCAACAACTTCGATAAATATCAATTGAAAAATTACAAAACTTTTGCTATACCACGCGGATTGGAATGAAAATTGGGAACTCGGGAATGTAGTTCATTTGTACCTTGGTTTTAATGACCAGGTAGGTTGCGTATCGAGTCCTGATCGCTGAGTGGGTAGACAGAAAAGAGCGTCCCTTCTCAGACACTCTAAAGGGTTGTCCACTTTAAACGTCATCGCGTTCGAATATTTTGAAAAGTTTTCATATTGTTTCACGATTGATAAAAAGTTTCGAACTGAATTACTATTTGATGCTGCTTGTGCACTTAATATAACAATTAATTATTTACGACCTCAGTTAGTGGCATTGTAGCCATACACCAAGTCCGTAGTGCGGTAATTCTTTGACGTTAAAGACCCGAGTGTCTTATTTCGATGTCTCAAAGCTAAATATTTTGACATACCTACCACAGTGCAACAAATATGCAAGCACATTCATGGTAATTGGTGTACATACCTATTATTTTGGGAACCCAACTTTGTGATTAACGAATTAGTTAGCTAGGCTGACGTGAGCAATATTATAATTATCGATAACCCCTCGACCATCATGGACACTGCAGGCGTATGCTGTTGTGCATGGATTCCCACGCAATCCCGCCAATTTTCCCTCCCTCGACACTTTACCCATTCATGCAACAACAACGTGGTACAAAATGGGACAGGCGACTACATCCGAAATAGGGATGGTACCTAATGGATCCTTATCATAATGGGGCTTACGTAGCAAATTACAATTTCTGAAACTATTATCCTTTTTTGTTAATATGCTATTAGCTAAAACTTACAATATTTTAATACTGCACCCACTTGGTATTATTTACTTTAATTGTTTTTGGTTAACTAACTTCCCTTTGATAGGGAGTTTTAATTTTAATTACCCCTGCACCTGTTCCGTCCACTTCTTGTAACAAACTATTTTTTCTCTCAAGCAATTTCACAAAAAAATTATCTTCATTGATCTTCTTATCCAACCCTTCGTTATGTGGACGCTAAAACGGGATCAACATTATTATTTAATTTATTTTTTAATACACTATTTATTACTTCCCTCGGTACAGCATTCCAAACTTCAATTATTAAATATGCTTGTAGCGACCGCATCCTGCATCAAACTAGTTAGACTATCGTGATTGACTGCGCATTTTTACCATTTTTCTGATAGCCAACCTGCGGGTTGGCTAATTCACGTCAGCTGAGAGCAATGCGACAGCTTTTGCGTTCCTTGAGCAATTACCCTGGACGTGTCGGTGTTATTTCTTGCGCTAGACTTTACGGAAAAGCGTCTATCGGTGATTCGAATAAAACTGCACTGCAGTGGTGCGCATAAAAAACAATTTAATTAAAAGTCGTGCTTAGATTCGGAAAATGCAAACTCAATTGTGCATTTTATGAGTGCACAGACCTTTTGAACTCTTTTACAATACGCCTTCCTTGCCACTTCACTTAAGTTTTAGATTTTCGCCAGTTGATGCGCACGCCTTAATAATCGCACAAATTGCAAATATAAATTGAATGTCATTCCATTCTATGTGTCAGCTATCGTCGTAAAATTAACAACGGCAACAAGTTGGATGCGCTGCGTGCGTTCTGCAAATTTCTTAATTTCGATGCGGGACAAGAAGGCGCATAATTTTCGTAGCGAAAATACCGTAAAATAATAACGAATGGCCGTGCCATTCGATGTCCTTTTTTTCTGGCCCCGACTATTTGGTCTTTGCCGCAATTGCTCGCCGGTATTTATCGCCCATTTGTGCGAGCAATAACTTCTTTTTATTGTTAATTTAAAAGTTGGGCAGTAAATAATTCGGAAACTATTATGAATTGCTTTGAGATTTGCATTCAGGTCGCACTCACCTTAAAAAAACAAAAGTCGGCAATTGAAATAAAGAATAAGTATTTTATTTGAAAGTTTATATAATACATTTTTAACGAACATAATCATAACATAATCATGATAATAATCGGCTGATAATTAAAGCAAACGAATTACGTGCTAATTCCATTTTAATGATATTAATGAGATAGAACGTGACACGCTAGCTACACGTACATTTAATCAATCCGGTTAATTAACCTTTGCTGAATGTAAATAAAGCTCCCTGCGCAACAGCTAGTTGGCTCTGTCTGATCGCATCTTAACGTAATCGTTGTCGACGATGCCATTAGCGGTGCTATATTTCCTTCTCAAACAAACAACAACAACAACAAACAGCCAGGAAGAGATGACAACGGCACTGCTGTTGTTGTTGTTGTTGTTCTCAACATCGTCATGGTGAAACCACACCAAAAGCACATGCATCGTAGCGCGAATGGCATTTTCAATTTTGATTATACATATTAATAATCGAAGCGCAAGTTGCGTATTCGAAAATACGCTGTTAACAGGTTGACAAGCGAGTGATAATCGTAAATTAGTACTGTAATTGCTTTTCACTACGGCGTGGCACTTTTATTTATGCATTATATTTATTCCAAACAACGTTTTCGTTTTTTACGTGTTCATTGAATGCCATTGAGCGAACACTTTCGATAGATTTATAATCGGAATTAATGTAAATTGTTCGATTTAAATTGCCTTGCATTAAAACAGCCAAACGCGCTTATTACTCGACGAAGAATATTAATGTTGGTATATTAGTTATTTCTTGTTGCATTTTGAGTACTTTAAAGAAATGTACAAATGATTAAAACTTGTATTAATAAATCATGCATTGCAATGTAAGAAACGTATGAGAAGCGGACGATGGTTACATTATTTCAATACATTTTGAAACATTTAAAGTCGTGTGACAATTAGAAGGAAATTGTTGAAGTGGACTTAAGTCACAAATATAAAAGAAGGACGTATTGACATTGTTGGGAATTGTACAAAATTGTTTGGGAACTTTACAACGACAACAAAATTACTCGTCCGTGATTCTCAATGCATTTATTCAAATGCGTGCATGCATTAAATGTGTTCGAATTGTGGGCGTATTTTACAACATGTCAAATGACGCTACAGACGGACAAATTACCGAGCTTATAACTCCCACTGGCCATAAATGGAGCTTTTATGTGCTTGAACTCACTGCTTTCAATTACACGAATGCATTGTCTTGCCGTGTAGCGCACTCTAAAAATTGCATTCACTCCGCAACACACGTATATTCGAATAGAAACACTTGTAGAAATCATATATATTCAGACCGAGACGACGTATGAATGAATTGAAGAACAACGCGTTTCAGCGGTTTGTGCATAAAACGAATGCGCATATCATCATTAAACTCGCACACACGTATTAAATGTGTGAAATTCGCTTTGCAACGTTATTAACTGAGGATAATTGGATCCTTTATCCTTTTCGCTTTCCGTTAAATACGTTTCGCTGAATGTGTTGCAGGAATATGCGTTTTAATTAGAAAATTAATACGTCGCTATGTTCAGGTGCAAATTGGGAAATATATATCATTTTTATCTCGTGCGAGTAGCCGATGGAAAATATAATAATGTAGGTAAATAAATATATAATTTCCTTGAATGTTTGCCAAACATAAATTGTGCAAATCGCAATAAACGTACGCAATGCGAAACTGGAAATCGATTTAATATCCATATTTATCGAGAGCATTACGAAAGTAACTCGGCTGCTTTTATTTCTGCGCAAAAGTTCGCCAGCGTTGTCGTGTTTACACGCTCTTCCTTAATGTAGGCAACGCGAACTTGTTTCCTTAAATATTTGCTGTGCTACATAGAAATGGATAAGGCGCGTACAATACGTGTCTCATATTTGTATTTGCACAAGAATTCCAACTTTTCGAATCGTATCGACGCTCGTATTTTATAATATTTTATATTAGCTAAAAGATTTTCATCTTACGTACATAGAAAAAAATTTGAAAACTTTTATTTATATAGATATGATCAAACATATATCCAAATGGGATTTATGTTATTTAAGAACTAATTAAAATTGCGAAACTTATATAATTTGGTTTTCACATTCGGAAATTAAAGGGTTGCGATTCCTTACGAAACGAATGACTAGGCGAGACAAAGTTTCAATATTTCATCGAGACATCGTCCTTCGTCTCCTATTCATTTCCCGCTTAACGCGCGTTCTTCCTTGATTAGATCTTCACGTCTCATTTGTTATTCTTATTTTCTACTTATTGCCACGCGCACAGGCAATTCGTCGGCAATCGCGCGACACATCTAACGACGAAATAACTGCATAATCAATAGCGAATTAGTTTGAACGTGCGCGCATAAAATACGATGCGATCGTCGATCAATTGTTCAAATACGCAGCACTTGCAATGATGCTCGCTGAATACAGCGGTCGTAAAATCGACTTCGGCCGCGCTGCTGTGATGCAATGAATTCGAAAATCACCGACAATCGCGCGCAAATCGGCGACACACAACCACAAGAAGCATTTGCTCAGAGCCGCATGGGGCTTGTTTGGTTCGTTGACGCGGCCGCATGCGGCGATTCGATTCAAGATCTCTTCGCGGCCGCGCCAAGGACTCTAATGAAACGTAAAAAATGATGAAGCGCAATAATACGCGCTGCATCTGTAACTTATTTGTTGCAATAAACATAAATGTCCAATAAAGATTTTATGGCGGCGCGATAATCAGGAAGTTGTCGATTTGTGCCGGCGAACGAAGCCAACCTCATTCATTTATATGAAAATCTCGTATCGACAATATAGATCATCATTTTCATGACCCTTTAGCCAAAGTTAATGTAACCCTTTAAAATTTTAATAGACTTTCTAGTAAAAGTCTTGCGCTAAAATGTTATATAATTTCTCATTAAATGCACTGAAGGCAAAGTGCACACTAAAATTTCGTACTTTGCTGCAAATGAAGAGTGTGACCTTATAAACTCGAGTTTGATTACTGAAAGTGTGTAAGAAATATAACTTCTTTCTTTAGTGCGTAATCCTTCGCTTCCGTCTGTTATTCTTGGGCATGCCCGATGCGCTCCCTCGAGCGCGATGATAAAAAATGAACGTCTGTTGTAAAATCGTTGATGGCGCGCAGTGAAGATGGGAGACTGAGGCGAATTTGATTTGACCCCACAGGGGTTAATTAGGATCACCCCAGGCGGGAAGACACGCAGAAGAAGAGAAAAACGCATCGCCGACAACGCGTATTACTAATGCTCTCAGACAGTCTAACCGCAAGAGACGCGGACGCGCACGTCGTATACTTTCAAGTACACACAGTGCACATTACTTATTGATCTTGAAGCGTAAAGGTGCATGTAGGCTGTATGCTAAAGAGTATCGCAACTCAAAAAGCCATTACTTATTAGTGGAAACCACCAAGAGAATAACAAGAAGAAAACGGGTGACATAAAAGAATAGCGAATTCTTTAAAGTTGGACTGTTTTTATTGCTGAAGCAAATGGATATTAAATACGTGCACAATGTGATTACATTTTTGCAAATATTGTTTAGTTTTTGGGTAAATTCAAAGACTGCCATGGAAAATTGTTAATTAAAATTAATTTTATTTGTTTCTACACAAAATGGATTCGAAAGACCGTCGTACTCTAAGTAGCTTTAGTAGAATCAGTCGGATACAAATACGCCGTGCGCAAACTTTGATTAGAACAGCATGCGTACAAGAGCCAAGCAACTTTATATGGTGAAGGCATTTTACTGCTTTTGATGTAAACTTGCTGCAGCAGCAAGCATGCTTTTAATGTGTCCTCACGCCATTTAAGTGCTTCGCCGCTATCAAAAGGCCTTATGCGCGTGTTTGTTTTATTCGCCGATACAAATTGAATTTATCTAAAAGTCCATTGCAATCTCTCGCCACCTTTTTTGCTCGTTATGCATTCATCAGTGCGCTAATGCACTCGAACTGTGTCTCTCAATTGAGAAAAACTTGTGATTTGCAGAAATTTAATTCGAATGTAAAATTGTTCCAATTGCAAACTGAAACCTGTGGCTTGCATACATTTGTATGTGAATGACGACATTTCAGTGTCGTATGAATAATTGCGACTAAATTTTATTAACGCATTTACAATTACAATTAGCAATGCAATTCATTCGTCGAATTAGCGCACACCCTCACTGCACTCGCTGGCCACCAGCTTTAAGTTTAATCGCATTCATCTCGAAGCGAAGCACTTTATAATTCCGCACGGTTCGTTATAGTATATATTAAAATAAATTACGTAATAAACGCAACGATTAATATGCATTATGGCGTGTTTCGCTGGCTAACGAGCGATGACATTATTAATAAATTATGAATGATTGCGCATGTATCGCATTAGCATTTCGCTAAGCCGCGCGAGCGCATGTCATTAACGTAATGCAAATAATAATTATTTCGCAACGTAATTCAAAGTTTTCTTTCACGTAGATTGGTTACACCGCGGATACAATGCAGTCATAAATGCGAACAAGTTTTCAAACTGTCCGGCAGCTGTTGCAAGATGTTGTTGGTTGTTGCTGGCTGAATTAAAAATACATTTCAATTAATTAGTAATAAGTGCAATGCCATTTTTATTATGTCGTTTACTAGTGTCATTTAAGTGTTGCTATTTTACCGAGAGTGTGAAATACAACATGAAGTAGATTTTCAAAGTACAGAAAGTCACGCAAATATCAAAGTATACTTTAACTCTTAGCGATGCAGTTTGTTTTTGCGCATAATCCATATACATAGTGAGTAAATCAGGTTATATATCATATTTCCTGATAAGATGTTTCTCAATTTTTAGGACGATTTTGAGAATGTGTATGTTAAAATAATTTCCAGATTATAATTTTCGTTGTTAACATAACTCATACTTTTAAACAAAGAATTCCGACTACTTTTGAGATGCATTTCCAATCGATTTATTAAGTAGAACTTTTAGATAAGACGCATCATCTCATCATAAGGCTCAAGTTAATTTTAAGTTCATTTATTAGGTAAAACGTGGCGCCCTATTGACCAGGAAATATAGTAATTTAAAATATAATTTGTTATTTTTTCTACAAACTGAATGCAACGGACTTGCATGTTATGATAACGTTTTACTTTGATATACGAACCAGTATTAACATCATGTTCGAACATGTCCAATAATATTGTTGACATTTAATACATGTGTAGTTGGTGGACTAATAGTAATAATTTGCAAATTTACATGAATTACGGTATGGCGTTAATGCATTATTAACTACTACTTATATTTTAATCAACACTTCATTTGCATCCCTAAAATATAATACATATTGCGTTAACATGTGATTGTAAAATATTGAGGTTAAGCGTGAAAAACTCTGTCTATTTTGTTGAAACAACAGAGCTTGTAAAACGTGTTAATTAAATTCTACACGTGTGCCATCCACATGGATGGTACTTTCTTTCATCTCATACCAGTGACGGTATTGCTTATAGCAAATTTGCAAAAGAAAGATAAATCATCTACTCGGGCCTGATACGTAAATGAATTTAAGATACCGTACAAAAACAAAAGGCATTATTGAAACGCATTCTGGTTCATTAGACACAATTTAAAATACAATCCGGGTTAATTAACGCACACATTTCTCGTCATTCTCGTATAATAATGCGATGTGCACGCTTGAGTGCTGCGGAGCTGATAGTCAGATGAATGAATTTCCTCTTAATAGATAGCAACTACACGTTCGGCTCGATATATACGTATACGAGTAGCGCAATAAATCAATTACGACTAAAATGAAATACATGCACCGGGGTGAATTAATCATATATATTCCAGCATGCATAATGGATGTACGAATTAATATTATAACCTAATTAATGACTCGTGCGCCAGCTAAACGTTTAACATCGACGAAAATCGTTATCAGTTGTCATTTCGCGGAGAACACGATCACACATAGATTTCGGAAGACATTCAATTAATCCATTTCGAATTAATCGCAGCCAAGACCACCCAGTATATTAACATGGCATACGAAATCTATTCGTTGTAGTTTGTTTTTCTTTGTTTATGCGCACTTATTAACGATCGAGACTAATGATCATCTCGCATTCGATGCGTAGGTATATGTATCATTTTGTTTACGCTCGCTGAAGAGGCATTAGGTAATTAAAAAACTATTATAATTAATATTTCTCGATGAGGCGGCGAATAAAAGATGAATACGGTGCCGATGTGTGCGTTTTCGATTCATTTCATTTTCGCATCAAGCGCCAATTGAGTGGGCGTTTTAATTTATGTGCGTATATCTCAAGATTTTATTCACTGTAGAAGAAGAAGAAGTCAATAGAGGCGCTTTGCAAGTGCACAACAAGTGCAAGAAAGATTTATTGTTCGCATTCAATGAGAGCCACCTCGCATGCAATATTTATACGTCTGATGAAAAGTGCGTTTAGCGCAAACAAACAGAATGCTTGTAGTAATATGTGTTTTATTCGCGATCGATAAGGCCGAGAGTATCGAATTACTTGCTGTTGCAAAGCCGGCTTCAACAACAATCGCTCCTTGGGTCTTGCGCATCGATACACATCCGATATTTGATTGATTGCGAACGCACAATAAAATTATGCGTTGTTATTCCGGCGGGCGAGGAATTGTTAACTCTTGTTTGCTCTTGGATATTGATACCGGTTGTCGCTAGCAATCCGTGGATCAGGTTACGGCGACCTTTGTTTTTACTTGCATGTTGTAAATTACAGAGATCCGTATGTAAATTGCAAGTAATTGATTGAGGGTTTGCATTTTCAATGGGCATGCAGTCTAAACATCTTCACTGTTGGTTGTTGATCGAGTCAACAAAATTTTATTCCAAGAGAGTTTGTTAGACATGCAGTACATATTGGAAAGTTTGAAGTTATGTTGTCGCCGTAATTTATACAATGCATTGTTTACAAATAAATGTCCCATTCATATATTATTTACAACTTTACATATGTAAAACATGTTTTGACAAATGTTTCTCGTTATGGAATGTTAACGTTCAATAATAAGCAAGTACTTTTCAGGATATAAAAAGAATGAATACCGCAGGAAAAAGATTAAGTTGATTTTATTATTATTTTATTTGCAAATTATTGAACATAAATTAATATTTAATTTTGCAATTGCTTCACATAAAATAATGCGTCTAGTCGAGAATTGTATGGACCACACACGTGCATAGCTAGTTCTACATATACACGAAAGGATATAATAGAGATTGAGTTAAGCAAAATGGCTCAGTAATGTTTGCTGTCCATGTGTTAATGCGTATACACATATGATGGTGTTTTAATATCTACGCCTCACAGAATCCATGCATAAATGTAAACAGTCTTCCAATTTTATATGCACGCGTATATAAAAACAGCTGATTTATTGACTGCGGTTTATTAATGGTCATTGAGGAGTTTATAAAAGTCGAAACAACTCCACTTAAAATTCCTGGCTTTTATGCGCGCTAGAAACCTGTTTGTTTAAAGTGTGGACATTTTCGAAGCGAATCGAACAGTGTATAATTTTTATTATCGCACAAATCGATGCGTGCCTTCTACAACAAGATAGGCGGGGACAAAAAATAATTATTTCTTATAATTTACATGCAAATGTTGGAAATGTAACAACATTGCGCCATCCTTCTGCATGCTGCAGCCATGTATGAAATGATTGCAAGTGATTAGAGGAGAGAGATACACACAATTCATTTATTACCTTTTGATATTTTTATTGTATATTAATACACGGCAGAAAATTGCAATTGCGAAGCGATGAATGCAATTAGTGATTGCATCTTCTGATAACGATAAAATCCTTAATAGAAAAGCGTGCAGAAAATATAGTTGGAGAAAGCCAGCGTGCGGATAATTGCGCAGAAAAAAACAGCAACAAACACATTTGATGCGCATTTTAAATTCGTATTTTCCCACTTTGTATACATTTCGATTCTTATCCAAGTTGTGCATTCAAATACAACATTTTCAAGTTTCCGAGTGCACTCCTCCGCGAGTTTATTTCCACTTGGGCCAATAAAGTTTTGAATTTATACCAAGATTAAGTCATTTTCTTGGTACACAATAGAACGCTGGAAAAGTGCATTTGGCTGTTTGGCTTAATGCAACCGGCGAGCATCATTTTTGTGAGGATGCCAACGCACAAGTTGGCTCCTTCTCGATTTCTCCCCGTATTCTTTTATGCGCTTTCATTATTTTTCATTTTTGTTTCATCCAACGCCTATTATTATGCTTCTTCAATATTGAAGTGTGCGCCTCGTTTTGGTGTAATTTACGATGGGTAGTTTCGAATTACATTCAGTTATATAATAAGCGCATATTAGCATATCACGGCTGCGCGATGTCTTTTTATGCACACACAGAAATTCCGCTCACTAAATAAGGACGCGTGTTATGTTTGAATAAAATTATACAAATGCATTTGAACATAATTGCCATGCGGATTTCGTGTTTGTTGCGTTCTTAAAGCTGTTCATCATACATTTATCTTTAAAATAATGCCAGTAATAATGCGGCTGCGTGTTTCCTTCATGTTTAGTCGCAGTCGTCTGCCTTAATTACCTAAATATTTATCTCAGTCGCCATAATATTATAGTACTTCTTCTCATCTCGGCGTGTTAATCATGTAGATTTCTGATTTTTTTATTTTGTCTAGAAATAGCAAAAGTTATTTCATCTCTTGTAACTTTGTTTTGAACGTTAATAGTGCCCATAAAAGATTATTTTTATAACTGAAAAATATTGAAATTTTAAGGTGTCTCGTGACATTCAAAGGACAATTTTATTTGATGTGAGATGAATAATTGTGTGACATTTATTTTTTGTGAAATATTGAGAAAGACGGAAAAATTTCAACTTCTTAGTCATTGACCAATTTTTTATTTTGTATGTCACTCGCGGTATAATAATGTTGTGTTTAGCAAATATTTTTTCATTTTTCGAGTGTTTTAAGAAGAAAAATAATTCACGATATGATGCGAGTCCTCTGCCCTTCGTGTATTGCAGCTATATGCGAACGGGATGGGTTGAAGTAAGCCGTGTTTATGCGAATGGGGCTGACAGTGCCGCGGGCAAGGAGTACCCGACTCTCATTACAATCCTGTCGCTACCCATCGCTCGCTGTGTTGCCCTCCAGGATACATAGTTCAAACATCTCCACGGCAATGCCTGCCTCTGACATCGCATTATAATAACCTTCTTCCGTATCATTGCACATTATTTAAGCAAAATATACTTTTTTCCCCGTCGAGCGAGTGGAAAAACTTTATTCATTACAAAAAAACGAATACCGCCTGCGAGCTCTGGCAGATAATTTGTATGAAACCGCGCAATTTACCAAACACCAATTACTTATTTTCTCCAAGTATGCATGTTTTTGTTTTTATACAGTTCGTGATACTTTTTTATTAGCGCTCATTGACTACGTTGTTAAAATAACGCCATTTATTTTTTATGAGTGTAATAGCAATTAAGAATATTATAGTTTTACAATCGTAATTTGTCGATTTAATATTCTCGATTCATTAAAATTTATACGATTCAGTTTTTACGCAGTATTTATCGACATATAATTAAAAGAATTAGTTAGTATGCAATAGTAAATTATTAATTCATTATATGACATGACTCTCGACTATTAATCATGCAACACGTTCACGCTTGTCTCTTTTCTATTACATGAATAATATTATTTAAATTGATATATTTCTATTACGTCGCCTTGATTAAAAGCGAGTTTCAAAGCAATAAAACCTCATCAAAAGCGTTTAACAAAAAAGAAATCAAATGAATGCCATAGTTGAACCTACGTATCTTGAAATAACCGAGTCTCGAAACAAAAGGGAAACAAAAACTAATCGTAACAATCAGTCAGTGTTGATCTTTTGTTGGCACATAGATTTATTAGACTGTGGGGGATGCGTTCTCTTTCGCTTGCGCATCGACGCTTTGATTGCATCGTAGCGAGTGTGCGCACATAAATGCAGAGCCGCAGCATATGCGCTAGTTGCAATCAACATGCAGGGGCTAGAAGGTTAGAGATGGATACAAAACGGTGCAGCAGCGTAAACTTGTTGATTGATTAAAAAGCCCCATTCCCGCACTTGGAAAGTACGGGCGCGCCGCGTGACAGGGATTTATCGTCTGTCGCGCACGCCATATACGCAAACCGCACTCCCGATCATCACACGATTCGATGCGATTGGCAATGCAATTAAAAACATATTATTATGATTCTTGCAGCATGCGAATGCAATCAGCACGCCAGACGGTGCAAGTTCGACATGGACGTGTACAAGGTGTCCGGCCGCGTGTCGGGCGGCATCTGCATCAAGTGCCGCCACTACACTGGGGGACGACATTGCCACTATTGCAAGGAGGGCTTCTACAGGGATGAGACCAAGGCGATCACGCATCGTCGCGCTTGCAAACGTAAGTCATCTTTCACTCACTTTTTCTTCTTCACCATACATACTTTGATTTTGAGCGCGCACCAGCTCAAACTCATTCCTCTTCCCGTATCTTTTATGCGTATGCACATAGTTGTCATTCCTGCAGCGAAGTTCTCTTGTTTTTCTTTCTCTTACCCTCCGACGCGTACCCTCCCTTTTTTCAGTTCGTTAAGTGTGCTGCTACTGTGTAGCGCATGCTAAAAAATGAAAATCATCGAAAGCAAATTGACATTGATAAATGAACGAAATGCCCCAGTGCATCGCGCAACTCGTCGCTCTTGTTAACGTGTCACAAGCGCCCTCGTGCTGGTGGTGCTTGAAATTTTTAGATTGTTTTCTTCTGTTTTATATTAAACTCAACACCTTCTAGAAGCCAATGTTATCAGCGATGAATTTTAAAAATGCTCGACGTATGAAACAAACACGTGGCTAAGAATTTTAATACCATAAAGTGGAAGCTTTTCTCTAGTGAATAACAAATGTTATAATGGGGAATAAGGATCGAGAAACAAACACATCATGGTTAATGAATGTAAGGGTCACTGAGATATTAACTTGCCCCCTATTTCTCCACGTTAACAATGAAGTATTTTCTCGCAGTTAGATGAGTCGTTCATCTAATTTATTGTCCTCGACTACAGTACGTTACAGAATTATTGCGTGTCTTACATTTCACTACTTTCTATCGCGATGCTCAATCTTGTAAACACTCGGTGAGTGTGCTTGACCAATGACTGACGAATGCTTGTTGAGATTCAAAGGGTAATGCTGCTCCTTGCTGGCTGTGTCTCGTTGCCGGTTGCCATGACTATACGTGATTTTCAGAGTGGAGTATCACGCAGTATACGTGTATAATCTTCTCCTATTCCTTCGAAGCACTTTGTGCGTGCGCAAACGAGCGTGCATTATATACGAATACACGTATTTTCCACTTGATGCCGTGGCGCAGTTTATATAATTTTCATTGGAACGTAGTTAAAATCACATCATTCGTTTTTTGTGGCTCGTATTGCAATTAAGCTCAAAATAGTTTTACGGCTGCAATTTGCTCATCGCCGTTGTGGGTTTTATGTTCATTAAAATTCAAGTGAAATGCCTTTCATTAAGTCATATTTCGGTGTTGGGATTATTAATAAGTTCAATTAAGAAAAATGCATTAATCTCAATTCTTCAGACATATTTATTGTGATGCTGTTGTGATAATATTTTGTGGTGCGATATATTTGAATGCAGTCGGACATGAAATTCTTGCCATACTGTTTTTGCTATTTACTACGTGTAACTATTTTGCACAGCCTCCAAGTGCAACAATTATTTACTGGATTTTATTACGCGTCGAATCGTGGATATCATCTTGCCATGTCTTCACACACCGTATGTGTAATGCACGCGAGATGCTTTGCGTTTGTTTGTTAAAGTATTTAATTTCCTGACTTCGAACAAGACAATCTCTCCTACTAATAAACCACGTTAGCATTGTGTACGCCGGCTCCACTTTTAAATCGCTTTGTTGTTGTGTACTCACTTTGTTTCTGTTTTCTCCAAGTGTTCTTTGTGCCCACACGCGTATGTCAACTGCAAGAGTTTTGTTCAAATTATTGTGCGCACATTTCCACAATTCTTCGTCCGTGTGTAGAGGCGCGCAAGCGGATAATGCTGATGTATGAATGCTTCTGCAATGGCGTGGAAAACATTAAACTTTGCATTTTTGCGTCCGGAAAACTTTTCAAATATAAACGTAATACTACTACGATGCGGGTGTTTTAATACAGTGGACACGATTTACTTTCTGGGAAAATCAAAAAGACAATTCACATAAAAGGTGTGGGGTACCTTTTTGTAGTTGGCGCGTTAAACGAATTTGTTAAGAAATTATAATTCAACTTCCGTCAGATCAAAATATAATCTATAGGAGGATTACCGTTTGTGAAGAGCGTATTTAGTTACTAAATATTTCTTCGGCGTCATGCGCTAAACAAGCTTAAAGTACGTGCACGTTTGGTTAGTAACGTTAGTTAGAATTTATGCACGTAGCGTTATAAATCTTGGCGCATTATGCGTTAATAAATCTCGGTGAGTGTTATAAAAATCGCTGTTTCTCGAAAAATAAGCGCCACATGCAATAAAACAAGCGCCGATTTCTCGCCAAGCCAATGAGCAAAAATACGACGATGTGTTTTATCCAATTCGCAGAAAATGCGTGTATACAATACAGGCGTCCATTATACGTGGGGAGCTTTTCTACAAACATTGAATCTAATACACAGTTATGAGATCATGCCGCCCCCTTTAACGAATCTTAACGTATAAGAGGGTATTCACAACGTAAAACTTCCCCTTTGCACAAATGCCAAGCAGAAACATTTGAAACCAGAGTAGAAAACACAGACTTACGCGAATGTGATTCAAACTTGCGTGGGGGTGCAAGTTGGGTCATATTTACTATTCATAAGTGGATTTAGTTAGTACAAATTATTTTCAATGGAAACATAAATAAATTTATATAATCTCATAATTTATTCATGCCTACAATAATGAATAAAAGGGCAACAGATTTATTGATTGTATAATATTTTATACAACAATATTACAATTTTAATTAAAAATCATTGGTACTAAACTAGGTGGCCTCATTTAATTTTATATATTGTTGCAAGTACGTGCCCATCTCGATTATTTGCATAAACTACTGATAATGTTTGTATCTTGGTTGGAATTTGGAGAATTGGGACAAAAAAAGGACAACGTTGCAACGTGATATTAATTCGATTTCAGGTCACTTCCGTGTTATGCAGCGTGTTGTGCATGCCGATTTAGATTTTGTACTTTAAAGCCATGGAAACTGTTCGTACGCACGTAATTATTACAAATTTCATACGGCAATTAATTTTGAGTGCGCTTGGCGCCAAGTTTCATTTCCTAAATCTCTTAAGCAGCCGTAAGACAATATTGCATAATAAATAACGCCACTGCAAGTGCTGCTGGCACGGAGAATGAGCACAGCAGCCAAAGAAAATTTGCGATACAAATTGCATAAATACATAATAAAAATAGCACAGCGTACATTACAAATCGATAGTCCACGCTGCGTCGACTTCATTACCAAACGAGTCTGGATTGATTTGTTTCGTGATTACGTGAGCATATAATTCAAACACTTTGTTACACTCTTCAAAGAAATGAGCTCAGCGCACAGAGAGACTTCCAGTTCGGACTCCCTCGGTGAGAAAGCGTATGAGAAGAATTACTCTTACATGGCTCGGCACCAAAGGTGTAATCGCGACACGACTCTTATTTCTTTAAAATTTATGTTCTACATTTGCTCCATTCGAATGCTGGACTTGAAATGAAACACGCGCATTTCAATTGCTCGAATCCTTCGCGTTCTTCAACGTTTGAATGCGTTCTCGTTTCATTCGGTGAAATTTATTCAACACATTGGCCAACGAATTACGGTTTAATTATATACGCACAGAGCAGATAATTATGATTTACGAGGGTAATTCAGCTCATGATATGCGTGTTTATAACATCTTCATTTCTAAACAACTGGAAAAGGAAGTCATTTTCGTGTTGTTCAAGAAAACTCGTTCGAATTACGCAAGTGCGGTTTATATTAATGATGCGTTTTGTTAGAGCTATTGTATCCCTACCATTGCTTATTAATCGTTAGCTTCAAGACGTGAAGAGTTAATTTTGGAAAATTTATTGAATTTTTAAAATTAGTTTGAGGCAATTTCAATTTGGCAAAGATGGAAACAAACACATCAAAAGTGTCTTAAAATGCTTGTCGGTTTTTGACTTCTCTTATATAGACGTCCGATAGCTGTAAACTCGTCGCTGAAATTGTTTCCTTTAAACTTCTCAATTTTACGAGCGCGTGCCTGCTTACGTGATAATAACAGTTCGAAAAAATATTTATGCATTTTGCCAGCGTAGACACGTTTCGTCATTTTATGGCAAATCATTGCCGTTGTGCATAATGCACATCTATCGAGTCCAGCGAATCTTCGAATCTTGCGGTGATTGACGCTCTTCGTTTCCAAGAAAAGCGCAAGCATTTTGATTGCACTTGACATTTATTTCCATTCGAAACACGCCAAGTGGAAGTGTATTCATTTATCGAACGTTTCATTTTCCATGTCGTAAACGCGTTTGATTGTTACATGAAATATATACATACTTCATTATTGCGGGTGGCGCCACGCGAAGAGGTTTAACAACTTTTTCAGCATCAAACGTAGGTAACGTAAGAAACCATTGTGACACATGAGATTTACACTCTTAATACGTACTTACGTACGTAGGTTATACGAAAATCGAAAATGTTGAACGCAATGTGCGGAAAAATGCAAAATGATTATTACGTCTTTTTCTTCCCTGGCTATTATGTTTTCTCGATATAGACTTTTGTATGCTACCGACTCACATGGACATTATGTAACCCAACTGACGCCCCTTTTGCTTTTCAATTTCGTTCCTGGATCGGATGGAAAATCCCTGCGAATTTATGAAGCTTGACAGAATCGATCACCTTACATGCGGCCTCTCTTCGATGCTTTTTATGATTTTTATGGATATTGAATTCGGTATAAACTTCGGGATTAATTGAATAATATTATCGGAAGCGATGTATCTGTTATGCTTCTTGATAGCCAAGTTGGCAGATAACGCTTTCGTCCTTAAGGATTTTAGTCTACTCATTAATATGCAAATTCCAAATGGAATTGAAACGGTGCCAGCGGGTTATCGCAACTTTCTTGCAAAATAATGTACAATAAGTGGAATTAAGCGCTCGCGGAATTTACGATTATGATCGCGTCGCTAAATTTCGCATTCTTTCTGCTCTTTTCTCTCGCATTCGTTTGTGTTTCCGCTCGACGCGGTTGGTGGTTGCGAACGGCGCGGATCTCATTTATCGGGTGTCGACACAGCACGTGATGCTGGGTCAAGCAGCAGGGTAATAAGGTGTAACCAAACATCGTGCCGGGGTCATCGCGGACGAGCCTCTGGGGGCCGGCAGGGTGCTGAGTATTCAGCGATACGCAATGGGGGTTCCAGTTGATCACACCGCATCTTTTACACACTTGCGTTCGCGCGCGAGCACACAGAGTCAAGTGACTTCTATCAGAATCCTTAAAGTTAGTACCTAGCGACGAAAGCACTTTCCACCGCGAGCGCCAATGCGAGGCAATATCCTCTATTACTGCTATCCTTTCCCTCGGGAGACGTACGCAAACAGAAAACACAATCTTTCGACAACAATCCGAAAGCCAATTCACAAAGCACTTCCTCTGGGGCTTTCGGTCTCAAAGCGGATGATGTGAGTAGCGCGAGGAGAGTCTCTATAACGATATCGAAACTAACTTTTTGTATTAGTGCTGGGGCATTAAGAACATTACGCGACTAAGAACTTAATTAATAGCACGCTTGGAGGATTCGCTGTAATGGTGCATTGAATTTTTGCACATTTTGGTACATTTTACATGACACAAATGCGCACACCTAACGGTAATCTCATGGAACAAACGGTAAACAAAGTAAACAAATGAAATATGTATTTGGACGTTAATATTTTATGGCAGCCTGTGGTCATCGGTGCGCACGGAAAACGACTTTGCATTAATGCGTCTAATAACTCAAGTGTTTGAAATGGATTACAGAATGCAACATAATGACATGAGCTTCACGAGCTTGATGAGCGCATGCATAGTTTTGTTCGAATTGATAGCTAAAGATGGAATCCGCGGATGGCGGTCTCTTAGAAAACTCTAACGGTCGTCATTAAACGCGCGGAACAAAGAAGCAGACGCGCTCCGAGAAATTAATGTAATGAAAGGAATTTTGTAAACATTAATGTACCATCCCAGAGTAACTCATTAATAATTTCAAAGAAAAACTGCTAGTAGCGAGATATTTCATTTTGGACTTTGAGTGGAAAATTCACATTAGGTATTTACTTGAAAAATTTATTTCTTCATAGCCTTTTATTATGTATATAAATAAAGATGTTGCTCCGTTAATGGAATGGATTAATTTGCATTTTCTCACTAAACAACACACCTCGCAGTAAGTCGATGCATAATCTGCTTCATGTTGCTTGTCACTGCGTGATTGCGTTTTCTTGCTTTTCTTTTTATAATTCCGATTCATTCAAACACAGTGTGCATTCGAGTAATCAAGAATAGAACACGTTAGGATTCAAGGCCGAAAGAACATGAATGAAATGCTCTTAATTACGCTTAAACAAATATCTTGTTGAGCTTCAGAGCAAGAGCAAATAAAGCGCACATCAGTCGGGTAATTAATAAAATTCACATAGAATTTTGAAGCGAACATCGCATCTCAAAATCTCATTAATTATTACCTTAATTTATTGATCAATTAGTTAAATGATTCTCAAAGTTGGCTAGCAACGTGAAATTAATGTCAAGCAAATTCTACTTAATTAAATCTTATGATCTTGTTGGGCTAATCGTTTAACAGCGGCATTTATGCCTAATAACTTGTAGTTTGGATTCTTGCGCGCGACGCGAACGGTCGGGTCTTTAAAAAGACATAAGGAAGGCGAAACGAGTTTAAAATATGTAAATGCGCTCATTCGCTTGCACTGTTTGCTTGTAATACCGATATAATTATTCAATTTCGCGTTCCGCGCTTCATGTGTTCTTTTCGATCGCTATCTAATCGCTGGGCGAAATCTTGATCGACATGTACGAAATGTGATTCCACCTTTCAAATGCTTAACGTGAACGTGTATGCCATATTTGCTCAGTCGTGATGATAAATATCTCAATGGGACGTCAACGAGATTGATGTAATTAATATGTTGAAATCGTGGAGCGATTAAAGAATCTTCCGGCAAGAAGAAACTTTATCATTATCCCGTGCTCTGTAATAAAATTACAATTTTATTCTTGACTTCGAAAATTAAGTTGTGGATATGAAGAACTTGGACATTTTACGACAATCATACTGAAAACAGAGGCAAAAATATTAAGAGATTATTTGTGACTCAAGAGTCGTTCCAACTTTCCAACGAATATAAAGCAAAGTTTTAAATAATTATGAGCGATGATATCCGGCTTGAAATTGAATTTTATGTATCTTAAGTACTTTTTCTTTA
Organism: Anaulacaspis nigra; assembly: GCA_030264675.1. Classification (NCBI taxonomy): domain Eukaryota; kingdom Metazoa; phylum Arthropoda; class Insecta; order Coleoptera; family Staphylinidae; genus Anaulacaspis; species Anaulacaspis nigra. The sequence goes on from JARJDV010010069.1 coordinate 141,400, forward strand.
ATTCTATTTGGACATTTCTTCATGTTTGCATTAATTATTACGGAATAATAAATTGTCACGTAATAACTTACCGCTTGTAATACGATTGCGTATTTTAGTGTTAATTGCTACATATTAGCATATGTTGAAAGTAATATCAATAAATAATTAAATTTATGAGCGATTTTGCTTCGCCAGGGGCCATAAATATTTAGATTTGTTATTTGTTTACGATTAATAACTACATTTTGTACAAAAATCCTATCAATATTGCAGAAATATTCTACATTCATAAATTGACTCTAACCTAATTGAATATTTCCAGAAATTATCATAACTTTTTCGAAATATTATATATAAGTGACAACTTCGGGAATGACTAGGAAGTTAGACGAGAAAGCAAACTCGCAATGTGTGCTAAAATAGGAATTTATAAAATTTCGAATGCAGCTTCGGTCACACTCAATCTGAAAGTTTTCTCACGTTTCCTAAATGATTGAGTGAGTACTCGGACGAAATTTGTTCGCTTCCGTAGCGCAGTTTTTTTCCGGCATGGAATGCTTCCGCAGTCGTGTTATAGGTGTGGATGTGTGTTCGGGTCGGGTGGTCGAGCGGCAATCTCGTAAGGAATTCTCAGCTGGCGAAGAGGATCATTCCGTTCGGTTCACGCGGGTTCGATTTGGCGTTCCGTTGCCATTGTCTGGCCAAGTTCTTTTACACTGCGATAAATTCCCGGTGCGCTCGTTTCGGCAATTATCAGATTTTCGGCGGAAAATTGTTTTACCTCGGAGGCGAATTGCCCGGAACAACAGGCTTTACGCGAACTCAATGTAAAAGCAAAGGTAATACTCGTCCTCGTTTATTTTCTCGTGGCGTTTTGTTGCAAACGACATCATTTTCGTTGACTCGACGCACAAACTTGCGGACATAGATTTTTATTAGGGCATTACGTGCTCACTATATTTCATAGCGGAATAAATTTTCGCGACGCAGTGGCTCGCTTTTTTTTATTTTCTCCGATGATTGGTGTGATAATTCTTTAGATATATAGAGGTCTTATTAGGGACTCTCATAAATTGTCTTGTCAATATTAATAATTTCGCCGTGATTTACTAGCATTATTGACATTCTTATAGACGTGATACGATTTACACTGGTTTTTCCTACGATTGCTATCCACGTAGACGTGATGCGATTTACGAAGAGGTGAAATGCGAGTGGGAAATTATTTTTTGTCTATTTTTGTGTGTAGTTTAGAGCGCTTGTTATTTATTAGGAAGATGTATGTATGTTTAAAGAGTTTATGGCCTTTTACATTCAACACTATCCAGCCATCAATTTGAATAAGTTTCAAGGAAAGTACGCGCACGAGGGCATGCTGCTGAAAAGATATATTTGGCGCGTCGCACTTTGGCAGCATTTAGCATTCGCATAACGAGTGTACGCGCGTTCAAATCGTGGAAACAAACTGCTCCAGACGCGTATGCATTGATGCTGATAAAACGTGGCAGGTAATTCTCTATTTTCACGCCGCGCCGTGCTCTTCATCTTGTTTGTTGTTACTCCAAAGTGTAATTTGTTTGGAAATCCTTGCCAACATTAAACATTGCCAATGTTTGCCTTCTGCAAAAGTTTAACCTTTCACACAACTAGCGGCATTTTTCATTTAATCCCAAATATGGTTGAACACCATTCGGGATTTGTTTCTTGGTGTCGTGATTTATTTTCGCATTTTAAAAACCATTTCGTCTTAAATCATAACCGCATCTTCAGTTTCAAAGCAGTGAATGCTATTTTCGATTAGGTTTTAGTGACATTAATTACGGCTGGAAACCGCGAAACTCATAAATTGAATTCGTAACTAGATTTCAGCGGGTTTTAATATCGCGCAATAAAGAAAGATAATTCGCATGCGTTTGTCTGAACGAAATTGCGAATTATTATCTTTACGAGCTGGCGTCTCAGTACAGCTTCCTGTTGATCGAGCGCTGCACATCGCTTTGGCGGCATTAAGTGCAAGTGCATCTTAATTAACTGCATCCGTACGCCACCCCACACGATATAAAGTTATAATTAAAGTTTGTTGTAAGCCGTTGCCGAGATTGGCACTACTAAAATCCTACTTAGGTTACGATCAGATTATTCTCGCGCCAAGTGAAGTCTCGCCGCTCGGCGAACAGTTGAAGAGCGCTTTCTCTTCGGCGGCTCGCGTACGCTCATCTCTTCGCCACAACACCGACAGCAGCAACGCGCGCGCGACTTACCTTATTGTACGAGTTTTCAAGTGGAATAATGCGCGACGCATCGTCTCTCGGTGTGCGTTCGGCTAACGAACATTACTTTTATGGCGCTCGCGATATTTCCCCACGAAGAAATAAAAATAAAACGAAAAACTGCGCCGACAGCGTTCGGATTATCATCCGCGAGCAAATTACATCGACCACGCGCTTGTTGTTGGTGAAACGGGCAATAAAAACGCGCCCTCTTATTTGTATGATTATAAAGTGTCAATCAGTAAATCCGGTCGTCTTTTTAAAATTCTACTGGCAACGCGCATCGGCCATAAACTTGAAGCGATTTGTCCACTGCGCCCACAACATGTGTGTGCGCTACTGACACGGGATTACTTGTTGAAAGAGAACGCACGCCTCCATTTCGCGCGCCCGTTCTCTTCCCGAAAAAAAACGGCTAGCGGTCAATCGTACGAAATGCGACTCCAGGGACGCCTCTTATTCACTGCGTGTGTGGTTAGTTGCGAGCGCACAATTCGTCTCAAGATTTATCATCCGGGGCTCGCTTGTTATCCGCTGCTTTTTTATGTTATTGCCCGACGCGCGTTCTGCTCTACCAAGTTTCGAATCCAGTATGTAAACCCGCACAGCCAGAACAATGTAGATTCTTTTGCTCTCTGCCAGATTGGTTGTTTGTTTTTTAAAACAAGCGCACCATAAACTTTTTGGCTTTTTTGCTCCTTCGGGTTGCGTTAGATTTGCGCAGATAGTTTCACAATTCTCCTAAGAACATTTTATGCAACTAAAGCCATTTCGGGCGTTTATGACTTTTAAGCATTTTACCGTAACTAAACGCAAAATTACGTTTAGCTACTGTCGTGAATTGAAGAAATTTCCTTGTGCATATTTGCGCAAGATTCGAAAACATGAAATATGTGTAATCCATATTTATGGACATAATATTGGCAAGCGTATTCGATTTTAGAAAAACCGCCCGCGATAGATTGAAAGCGGACGTGCTCGGACTCGTTGAGGAAAATCAGTCAGCAAGTAAAGTCGGTCCCTTTTCCAATGCACCTTAATTGAAAATATTCCATAAACCACATATCAAACTTTATCTCGCTGAATTCCTTGGAAATCAAATACCTTATTCAGGCAAAATTATTTACGCGCACGGCGCTGGGGAAACGCAAGAAACACGCCCTGGGAAAAAAGAAAACTATGAAATATGTGTGCGTTGCTCGCGCTGGTCATGTGCGAGGAATTTATGGTTAGACATGGTGCGCATACTGCAGAAGCGTGCAAAATTTCCAATTCGGCGCTGACTGGCTGCTGCTAAAGGTAAGCAAGCAAAAGGCAAGCAGCGAGGACAGAATTTGAATTTTGATTTCGTTCGCCTCCACGCTTTGTTCGGCTAGTGTTAATTTGCCCGGTGTGCGCATTTACGAACGGCGAATCCATTTGCGAATGCTTCTTCGGATGGTTTTCCGGCGTGGAGCAAGCACGCGCGCGCGTCGATGAGCTTACAGGGTAGACTAATTTAATAGAAAAGAAATGCGGGAACAAGCGCTTCGCCGGCCGATGCATCTCGAATACTAAATAAGCAATCCGGCCAGAAGGGACTCTCTCGACCCATAACTATGTTAAATATTTCTCAGCGTTTAAATTCTTTCTGTCGGCGCACATTCATCTCGTCGAAGCCGGTCGCGCCACAGTCGGTAATTGAAAATTTTTATTTTCCACCGCTCGCCGCCGAGCAGACGCAATAAAATCAATTGGAAAAGAAAAAAGGACGAATGAACTGAAAATAACATAAAGTCAATTTTTCCAATTGACAATCGCTTCGTAATTGACTTGCGTGTCGCACAATAAAAGGAAGATAGCATCTAAATTAGGTTAGTGAAGTCAGCGGGATTAGAGTGGCACAAACGATTTCATTACGCCGAAAGATACAATCGCGATGTGTTAAACGCCCGACATGTTATGCCGTTTAATGATTATAAAGGTGATGATGATGATTACTACTATTTGGTCGTTTTATTTTTAAGTATTATTCGGCCTATGGGCAGCTCGCCAATACTACAAATAGCATTTAACTTGCATACAGTTTATTTACTCTCTGGCGGCGGCAGTTCCGCTTCCACTCGATGCGCAATAAAATCCAAAATACATAAATTTCAAGTTAAAATTAAATTAATATCAATTTCATTCGTACAGACAGTGGTAGCATGTTCATGATGTTATTTGAAAGTTCCATGAAGTTTATGAATGCATTTTCATTTTACTAATAATTCATTTTTCATCAGAACGCGAGGGGGAAGTTCATATCTAAATATTTTAAGTTCATAAATCCAGGATGTTTAGCTTACGAGTAAATATGCCAAGAGATTAAATAATCTGCGAAGCATCATTAGAAACGAAGCGAAACGACAAAAAACGCGATAGTGATTGAAGTGCTTTTCAGCGAGTTGAAATAATTCGCTGTTCTGTTTCTGACTGATGCAAAATGATTTATTTTGTTTACGGCAATGAGTAATTTCATATATCAGGTAGTTGTTAGTTTTCAAGTCCATTAGGAACACTCGTGCTTTCTATTAGCAAACTTCATGCTTTGTACTGCCTCTACTGTCGTCTTATATCAATAATACGAGCGAATATAAATGATGCTCGAGCACAATAATTCATCATCGTGCCTGAAGAACGCTTGTGATTTTGTCATTTCGCCTTCGAAAAGTTATACTATTCGAGATATCATTCTGAAGTGAATCATGAGCGTGGATTTCGCAAGCGTGTCTGCTTCTTTAGTTTCGCTGCACACGAGAGTTGAACGTAAACAAATGGCTTCAACTTAGAACACATCATTTATGAAATTCTCCAAATTGTTGCGCAAAAATGTTCACGTCAACAATATGTGGGTATGCAGACACGGTTCATATACGTATGAGAATTCACATACCTATTCTTTTATAATATACGTAAGTAAGGAGCATGTAGGAACAGAAAAAGGAAATTTGGTGAAATTCCTTGGCATTTATTTCAGTTGACTCAACAACAACTCGTATGTGAAGCAGCGGCAGTAGTGCATTTATATGCATGTAGTATACTACGTGTACTTCTTTTCAGTGGACGTTTGAACGATATCAAATAATAAGATGTTTATTTCCGGGCTTGAATGCACTTCCGTTCTCCAAAATGCAGAACAATAACGGCTTCAGCGTCAAGCGAGCGCAGTAATATAATGTAACTTGGGCAAGGTGTAAAAAGTTATATTGCAGACACATTTCGCGACGTGTCTGCATTCTTTGTTCGCCCAAGTTTGCAGTTACAAGATGGTGGTAATGCCGATAAAAGTAAAACATGGTTAGCCATCCATGAAAATATTAAACGATTCCTGCCTTCGGCGGTGCGGGAATACTCTTGCGCCGAGAATAGAGTGAACTATTTCATAGTCTCTCATCTGTTAATATTTTTATTTGTCCATTTTCCCACCGCGCACGATAAATTATGCTTTATTTTTTGCGTAAACTTAAGTGAAATTCTTCTCTTATCATGACTTTGCCTACATTTACTTCTACAACTTTACCGACATGTTTCAAATTCCTTGTGCCTATTTTTATACGATTCGCAGCGCGCTTGCAGAAAGGACATTCATAATATGGATTTATCGTGAAAATAATTCTTTCGTACTTTACAACAATCCATTTTATCGTGGTGAATTTAATCGCGAATGTATTTAAATTTAGCGTTGAAAATCGCCTATGCAAATCACGAAGACGAGGAAAAAAATCCTCGCAATTGTAAATTGAATGCGGTGGGAATGTATTTTCAATTAGACGGTGACATGCTCAGCGCCCCTACTGCAAGTGGCTGTCTAGCCGGAATCGTCCTGGAGCGACGACGCCCGACTTAACCGAGAACGAGATACATAAAATTATAATAATTTTGCCTACGTAATACGATGCTGTGATAGCGAAACTCGGTGTTTGCAGAATTACCCCACTCGATTAATTGCTGCTCAGATAGTGGCAAATGCCTGCTGAGACATAAAGATAGATAGGTAGAGATAAGATGATAAGCGCGCATGTTTCACTCCTGCTTTGCCGCTGCTGAAGCTATTAGAAGTGTGCTTCGCCAGCGAGAAGATGACACCCTGAAGGGCGCATTGCTCTTCTTGTTTCGTCCAGCAGCTACGTTGTATCCATCCACTACTATAAAAGCACACACATTTACCTCGAGTGGATGTGCAAATATCCTGCGTGGCTGCTGTTTTATCGGCCAAACGAATCTTACAATATCGTGTGATGATTGTCTTAACAACTCGTCCCGATAAATGTGGTGTGAAGAATAAATGCCATTACGGCCTTGATTATCTCAACAATTCCGAAGTAGTGGCAGTGCAATTGCAATTCGAAATGCGTATACAGAGCAACTTCGTTAACAAGACTAATAAGACGTCTTGATTCAGCCGCGCAATGCAGGCGCAAAGAGCAAAACAAGCACGAGTGCGGAGTGCGAAACGAATTAAGTCCTCTCAAGTGTTTCATGTAATGAGAGAGTCTTTAATTAGTTTTGATTTTATTGGGTGGCGTCGTTTCATTTATTCAGCGCTGCGGCGTGCCATTGGTGAATAAATACACGAAGTCAAAGTTTCCAGTCGCGAAGGTGCTTCGAGCTCTTAGCGAGACGGTTTCCGTGCGCTGCATACTAACGAACTATTTTTGCATCAATTAATGCTGCCACCGTTCGAATCGTCGTCTGCATGTGCAGTCCTTTCAGTGATCTTGCAGCGCTGATATCTCGCTTCGAAAATAGACGCACTTCGACACTGATTGAGGATAATTATCTAGGCACTTTAATTGATTAACATTTAATTATCATATCAAGAGTTAATTCATTATACAAGCGCACGAAAGCCACAACGAAATAATAAAGACGTGCGCTTTGAGCGTACGGTAAAGTATGTTGAAGAGACATGTTAAAGATTACTCATGTGAATGTCCGCATTCGAAATGCATAAAACATGCAAGGTATCGCCTAGAATTTTTGATATTGTTTACATAGTGCTTTCACCAATCGCTTAATGAAATACCTTTGCGACTGAAAAATGGCTTCACTAAATCGTCGATTTACAAAATTAAACACACGTTTGTAGTAGATTATGTTTACTGGCAGGCAAAGCTTACTTGGTATTCGATTTGTTCACTTTTAGAGTACATTTCTGCCGCTGCTGCTCACTCTTGGTTAAACATTTGCAAGCAAAAATACTAACAGACAAGCGTGCATATCTTTTACGTACACATACATTTTAAGCACACGCCTTCAATGCTTTTGCGGTACGAGTATAATTTATCATCATGAGTTCAACTTGGAAATCCTATTTGTGAAGAGAAGCGCACTAACCTTTTATTACTATTTCGTTCCTGCACGTTGGATCTGGATTTTCATCGGGTACAAGGAATATAATCAAGTGGTTGGTAATTGTGGCCAAATTTTGGTGTTTCTGTAGTAGTTTTAGGGTAGATAGAGGCAAATCGGATTACAAAATATATGATAATAAGTTTTAGAATTTTGAAGCATTTTTAGTAGCAAAGTTTTATAGATAAAATCAAACGTAAATTGCTGGTCTATTTGAATAAATCTTGCTGTGTAATTGCATTGTTTATCAATTTGGCGTGGTTCGCTGTATAATAATGTCGGTGAAAGGAATTGAACGTGCAATTGACTAGAAGGCAATTCAAAGTATATAGATGATAACTCAATAATAAACCAGTTTATGTAAATTGCTTCTTTGCACAAGGGAATTTTAGTATGATTGCGCCTCAATGCTCGTGCTTCTTTGTTACATTCTTAATTTAGTTGTGGACATTTACGTTGAAAGAAAATACTTGAGAATAGGCATTGTGTTCCTCATCACATGATGATATCACAGTTTGACAAAAGTCGCATTATAATTATTTACTACAATAGCCGTTCTTAAAAGGTAATCAATTACGTGATTAGAAATCTAAAAGAAATATTTTCAATATCATCACTTTGCACGCATAGGGTATCCAGGTTTCTTTGCCTGCGTCCTATTGAAACATTCATAAGAGGGCTTGAATGAAATTGCCATATTAACACCTGGTTACTTAGGACTTTGGCTTGTTGCTAATCTCACCTCCACATGCAAATGCACGCAACTAAGAAGGAAGGGTCTAATGTTGACTGGAACGATAATCCTCACGCATACCAAAAAGAAGCGTATAAGTGGCATTCAATGTAATTGAGAGAGCGACAAACATTGCTCTACGTCATTCTCGCCACGTATTTTATTGTAATTATAAACTAACGCATATCAATGGACCACGCAGAGAGCATATAATAGCAAAGTCTCGGTTTAAATGCGTCGTCTCGAGTTTAGTTTGCTGATACGTGTTCTTCTCGTACGAGTCCATGTTTGGCAGGCAGGATGAGGATGGCTATAATGGCATTATAACTTTCAATTCTTTCATACTTTTTCATTCAACTTCTATATCAAGTGGAAATCCATAAATTAACTTTTGGGGTTGATTTTACTTTGTTTTATACTCAATTTAATATATGATAGTTAGGTATTAACATGAAAAGAGGTTTAAAGCTACAAATACTAAGATGGTTGCAAATTAAAATTTACTACTACAGTCCTGCGTTGGCAAATGATGAAGTTGGTTTGAATCTTCGTGAAAAACGAGCAAATTTATCTTTTATGTCTGAACGAGGCTATTTGCTTCGAAGACATGTATCCTCATCTTGTTCTTGCACACGACGAGTGCGCTCAAAGCATCAATATTTATTATTTGAATGTCTTCTATACACGACCAACGTATTTGTTTACAAATTACCTTTTTAAAGGAGTTGCAGATCTTTGCACAATGTGCACTTACATATGCATTTTCCGCTTTTTGCTATTTGCCATTTTATGATGATTTCTTTAACTTTCCGTTCGACATGCCTTCTCGGGCTTTGGTGCATTTTACCCATACACCACATCACCCGCACGAATTGTATCGAAGGACCTCTAAAGAATAACATGTTTCTTTTATTCGGATAACTTTCCCTTCACTGCATATCATTAGGACAATTTTCACAGGAAAGTCAAAGTTTACTGCTTCAACAATAGTACACTGGAGGACTATCGTTGTAGCTGAAAGATATTGAAGCAAGAATATAACCGGATCTTTTGTTTCTCAAGATGGGGTTGTTTTGCATGGAGTTTGCAATCTTGAAGTTAGCATTCCATTGTTACACGAAATTATTTCCAAATCAAGATTAGTTAGATTTATGGAGTTTTAATGTAAATGTCTTAAAGTTAACAAAACATTTCTGTAGTTATCCTATTATATTTACGTATAATAACAAATGCTGAACTTATAAATAATGTTAACTCCACCACCACCACAAGTAGTCTTCATAATCCACTATGATGAAAAAGAAACTTAATTTGTTATGGTAAACACGTATAAAATACATACTTATAGTTATTGGTTGCGATCGTATGTAATTTCGTAAAAGTTCAAAACCCAAAAAGCATGCTGAATTCGCTGGAATTGCACGCATCAGAAAGGGCATCATTCCGCGCGTAAATCCGCGTACGCCTTGGACTCGAAATAAATGAGGAACCGCATCTCTAACGCCGCGAGGATATTCGTTCTCTGGCGCTGTTTGCACGTGAGTCTTTATTACGTCCATCGGCAAACCGACAATCGCGTACATAAGACCCGCAGTTCCACCGGAAAACATAGCAATCCCGTTTGTCGTTGGCAATGTGCCGTCCTCGGTGAATTCATCTCTGATCGTTTCGTACGTCATAAAATAGGCTCCTCCAGCAGGTGTTTCTTTAAGCATAGTGGCTCCCAGTCCTCGATAAATGCTGCGAATGCCACCTTTCCTATACAATTTTTTAATGACGTCAAACACACTATTGTACTCCTTCTGTGGCTGCTGGCCTTGCATTTGCAAGAGACACTTTATTCGCTCACCGGGGGTGGCTAAGATTCCAGCTACAGCACCTGAAAAACATCCCGCAATGAAGTAGTCCCTGGCAGTTGTGTGTTCGTGGTCGTCACTGGTGAGTTGCATTTTGGCAACTTTGTAACTGGCAAATACGATTGCATTGGATGGCACGGCAGTAAGTAAAGGGGACAACAGCCCTTTATACAATGCACAGTAGCCTTCATTGACGATTAGCTTATGCAGAATATCAAAAGTGCTTTCAGTGCCAGTGCTCGTGGTTTGTTGACGCAGTTTAATTGTGTCGAATGGATGGCCTACTAACGTTGCCAGAAAGCCTCCGAAACTACCACAAATCAAATACTCTAGTGGAGTTTGAGCAATATTTTGCATTATATAAGCTAATTACAATTTGCCACTTTGAATTCATGGTTATGATCTTGACACATTTGTCACTGATGTATTTTATGTGAATTGCTCTCGCAATGCACGCAACGCGAGGGATAATTTTATGTGATTTAATTCATGGCATTCAAACACGGCTTATTTGTTTATTACAGCTTGCGATTGCCATCCGATTGGCGCATCTGGTAGGACATGCAACCAGCAAACAGGACAATGTCCTTGTAAAGATGGTGTAACTGGAACTACATGCAACCGCTGCGCGAAAGGCTATCATCAGAGCAGATCACAGATAGCACCATGCATCAGTAAGTGAGCACACGCTGGACATTCTTTTGTTTTGTCTGTTTTTGGATTTCGCATGAAACACATTTGCCTTACACGTATTTAAAATAAAACTCGCATAGTAATTTATGCCAGCCGGCATGTCTTAAACACCTGACATTCAGTATGCTCGCTTGCGAAATGATAAAACAACAACACCGAAATATTTTGCAAGAGCCGCATACATTATTATTTGAAAATGTGTTTTCGGTAAGCGGCATTTCCAAAAGCACAAACGAAATAATGCAAATTGTACAAATGTTGTTTTTATTCATTACAAAGTATCTGCTCTTTTCTTAGGAATTCCAGTGGTGCATATGATACAGAGCGACGACGACCGAGATAACTACGATCGAGATGATGAAGAGGCGACCTCGTCCGCGGGTAAGTAAGTGGCTTCTTTTTGTTTGTTTTTTTGGTGCGCTAGACGGCTTTCTCCATCTGTTGAAATGATTTCCCGATATCTATCTAATAATATTTAAATGAGATTTTTCTTTCTACCTCCCAACTTGCGCCGAACGTAAACAATTCAAAATTGATTCAATTATAAGTTCGGTGATTCAGGAAACCAAACGACATTGGCTTTGGAAAACTTTTCGAGGGGAAACTTTTAAATTTACTCGTGTTATGTGCATTCAATGGAATCATTTTGTCGCGTTCTTAAGCCGGTTCGCTTCGAATTTGGACTTTCATTTTGATCGAATTAAAGTAATTGCTCATATCTAATGCGACCATTGGGGTTGAAAGACTTGAAAGCAAAACGATCACGAGTCTAACTAAGCTCTCCTCGAATGCATTAAATTCAAACAGATTCTTTTCCATTTTCGTGTAAGGGTGCGGTTTCGAAATTGACAGAAAATTGGCAATGCGTAAAATCTAGGGGTTTTAATCAAAGTTTGGCATATTAATAAAGGCAATAAGGACTTCTTATTGTCAATACCTAATGATGATTGTTAGATTAAATGTACTTTTAAGTATTTTACGGAATTCACGAAACCAATTTGCAATAATAGTAAAAGACCTATAAAACTCACGTCAATTTCCAATTTTGAAAATCTTTCTGCAAAACGATCTCAACCTCTCTCAATGGACTCATCAAGAGTGTTAGGATTTGGCGAAGAAAATCGTCTTGCACACTTGAATTCACAATCGATATCGTATAGAAAATCCAAGTGAGTATGGCTCAGGTATTTCCCCGGTCCGTACGTCTATTTCGAAACGATCGGCATCAATAAAATATAAACTTGGGGTGATATTTTGCGTCGAATGCTTAAGGCTTAAAAAAGTCGCGTTTGCTATTTCCAAATTGAATCATATCCGTAACATCCAACAACAGCGTCTGCGTGCAAATTGTCGATACGAGTCGAGTATTACATGCACTTCCTTAGCGCGTCATTTAAAACTGCTGATTTTGCGGAAAGTGCGCCTATTAATATTCATAAAACTAGCTTGGCGCAATGCTCGTTTAGTATCCTTTACAAAATTACCCGAGCGTGAATACTGGGTTCAAATGGCTGCATTACCAAGCGCTTGTTGAAGTAGAGAAGGATAAAGAGCGTGCGCAGACTGCAGTGAAAGTTTGATTATTAATGAACTGTTAACAAGTCATCTAATTAAAGCTGACAAGTGCATATTCCCAATTAAGTACACACACAAGTTGCTTATGACTTTATTTTTCGATTACTGCTCAGTGCTAAATTTTGCATATTTGGAATAGGTCAAATTTATACAATATATTGAGTCAAAATCAAATTTAAGAAATTAATTAATTCGACGCAATCAAAATTTCCCCATATAAGTCGATGATTTGTATCTTTACCTCAGTCAGATTAATCTCTTGTTCATGATGCAATATAAAGTCTTTGAGTTCCATCCAAGTACTTTGGTGTCTTCATTCTATGAACGTTGATAAGTTGAAGTGAATATGTTATGAAGAAAGTTATAATTATGGCGCGTGTGATGAACAGTATAAAAACCACCTCGCTCTGAACCACAAACAATTAGTCCTAGAAATATTTTAATTATTAACGAATAATTAAAATCGATTCTATAACGTGCGTCCGAGTATGGCTATTGAGTCAATTATTTGTTCCATGCCAGAAAAAATACCTTTTCATGCATGATGTAATTTTAACATTTTAATTAATCCAATGCAGCGTGGGCTTGTATGTTGAAATTCAATACCTGAAATTCTATAAAGGAACATTCTCCTATTGGTGTGCGTACAAAAATAATAACGTACCTATATCTCACAATTGTGATTAGACATATTTAGTATATTTGCCAATTTAAGCAAGTAATTAAATGCAACTCATTTATCAAAAAATTATACGCCTTGTTACATTACATTTTTATCCTTTCAAAACCATATGCTTCATGATTCAGTTAAATCTAACGCCTCCAACAAATTACAAATGGTCTAGTGTAATTCATCTTACCAATGTGTAATTTAAGCGAACGCGTGTATGCCGTTTGAGATTTCGTTTTCGAAGATTTAAATTGCAACCCGCTTTGAATTATTAGGGTATTTATAACAGGATTACATTTACTAGAAGCACGGCATGTTCGGATGAAGTTCAATGCGTTGGAATAAAATGCAGAAAATACAATGCCAAATAGAATAAGTAATGTATATAGTTATTTTTCAACTGAGAGAGGGAGAGATGAGAAATTCTGTAATTGTCTTTCAAGTTTGAGCACTGAGTCTAATAAATAACTTTAATTTAATCATCCTGCATAGCCTTGCGTAAACTTCTTCGCCATCATTGAATTGGCAGTCTCCCTACGTCTTGGGGGCAACTTAATGAAGGGGAAAATTTTAACTTTGAAGTTGTTATGCAATCTATCCCGTTCAAGTTCGAGGTAGTAAAGTTAATCCTGCAATAATTGAAGTGTATCCAACTGTTAAAATATTGCGGAACTTGTTTTGTTTTTGTACTTATATTTTATTCAGTTCCTTGGATTCACTTTAATGGTATACTTAGTTAATATTTTTGAAGCTACAATCAAAGCGGTTAAATTATTTGTAAAAACGTTTCATCCGATTAAAAAGTAATAATTTTGAAAGTAGTCGTTAAGTTTAAAAACTCCGTAAATGTACATATAGTTTTCTAAAAGCGCAGATAAATGCTTCTTCTTAATGCTTGGGAGGTGGCAGTAAATCAACTGATATAACACTTGTGATAAAACTTTACAATGGCAGACTTAAGTATGATTAACGGCACTTAATAAGATTAGCGTATTTGTTTCTACTTTTCGTTGCATATATGTGTTGTTTCGTCAGTGTTGAAATAAAACCACGAAATGTAACATATTTTACAGGATGTGGAAAGTGCAAGGCCGCTACAAGACGTCTCAACCTAAACAAGTATTGCAAAAGAGATTACGGTAAGTTTATTCCTTCTTTGTAGAGTATGTTATTTATGTTGTTGATAATATTTATTGAATTTTTATAATCATGTTCTTACAATAAATCCTTGAAAGACTTTTGCAGTCCTATATTAATATTTATATTTTTAGCAATAATGGCACAAATTGTAAGCCGGGTCGACGAGGAGGAACAGGAACGTATCAAAGGATGGGCAAAGTTCATGATAAATGTGAAGTCAATTTACAAGAAGGGACGAGATTCTCGAATAAGAAGAGGCATCGTAGAGTTGGCCGTTCCCATTTCAGACCTAGAATGTAAATGCCCAAAGTTGAAACTCAATAAGTTAGTATATCTCGAGATTATTACTATTATGTCGAATTTTTTTCATCAAATCTCTTTGTAGATCATATTTGATATTGGGACGCGAAAAGGATGATTCGCCTGTTGGAATGATCACCGGAAATATTGGAGTTACCCAGCGCTCTATTGTTATCGAATGGCAGGAGGAATGGGATCAAAGAATGCGTCGCTTCCGTCGTCGAGCACGGAAATGTAAATAAATTAATTATCGAAGGTAGGTTTATTACAAAGAAAATTCTGTAATAGATGTAAATGAAATATGTCCACAAATTAGTCAGACAAATAATACACAGTCGTATGGGAAGCGTATCAATCATTGATTGGGCATATTTCATTCGTTTGCAAAGTGAAAATAATTGCCAAATTTGGAGGCCATTTAATTCTGAAACACCAGCAAATTAAAAATAATCTTCGCCTCATATTGTTTGAATTAACACGTAATGTTCTGTTTTTGATTGCCATATACAATATTTACACTTACGGTTTACTGTGATTTATTTTTTATCACATTTATCATTAAAATACGCAATCAAGTTCAGCTGCAACTTGTACCATAACTTATTATTTTGTACAGTTTCATTTAATAACACTGAATGGTAATCATATTGACGAAAAATTGATACATAAATGTTAATACCAACTTAAGTTATTTATTTTTATTTATGTATGCGTGGGTGATCATTGAATGAGTGCGAGCTATGAATAAAATATAAATCTTCTGTTATGTATACATTTTTGAATTTTATCATGCGATTCAAAAATGTATAAAGTAGCAGAATATTTATGATAGCATTAACATATATGTACAGTATTATTATACATTATAATTACCATTACGAATATTCCATTATAACATAATATAAAAATTATCCGACTGACATCACTAAATGTTTATGCTTTGTACGAGTTGAGGAAACACCGAGACTATTAAATATGAATGAATCAAAAATCATATTAGACATCAGGATATTAAAGTTAGACTAATTTTGATTGTCATTATCCAGCGACTGGATGGAATTAGATATGATAAATCATAATCTTTTAGTGTTCCGAATATTTAATAATAATTGTAGAAGTGAAAAATCGTATGTACTTACAATTAGTGTTTGTTGTTCAAACATATCATGAATCATAATATTATAAACATAAACGTGTAGTAGCAATATTTAGTTACATATGGCCATAATAATTTGCGCAATATATTAAAATATAATAATGAAATAATAACTGCATGCCAATGTTTTTTATAATTCTACTGCAAATAAATGCAGTCAACAATATTTGATATTAAGATTGATATATTATCCAAAATCGAGTAAGAAACAACAATTGTTACTTGTAATCGGTGTTTGAAAAAGGGTACTTCCACCTACATTATTATCATTATTTATACATAAAATAATACCAAGCATAAACTATTACTATATATATAATATATATGTTCAAGTTCCATCATACAATTATATATATATGGGATATAGTCAAAACATTTATCTGAAATCGAAATTAGTTATGTATTTGTAAATTATGTGTACCTAATAAAATTGTATTATGGTATTTTTTGCATTATACAACTAAAGAAATACAATAAATAAAGTTGAAAATGTAACTCGTAATAAACTATATATAACCGGTTATATTGTAATAATATATTCTTATCTTATTTCATGTTGGCATTCGTCATGTATTTTTAAATACATAATGTCAGTGGGGTCGGAATAATTATTTTTGTAGAAAATAGAAAACAAATATGTCGAAGTCAATCTATACCTTAAATACTTTACTAAAAAAGTGTTGGCTTCGCATCCCAGCACAGGCAAATAGTTGAAAGTTTAAAAATTATATGAACAAGAACTCTTCCTAAAATTCGCCACGGCAATTGCTTCTAATAGCCTGGTTTGTCTTGGCGGCAGGTGTATTGGTTCAAGTATCTCGGGTTCGATCGCCAAAACTGACAACTCAAATTTCAGTTGCTTGTATACTTGAGAGCCATCGTTGGACTTGGCTGCATGCCCTTTGGGGCCTCACAAGACGTACAAGAACCGGAAATCCTTTTTTAAAGACCTTAATTAACTACGATAGTTTTTCTGTGATTCGCCCCAAACTTCGCTCCACGGTAGATCGGTCATCACGGACAGAGTCCAGCTTCCGATTCCTGATTTTCGTTACCAAGAGCCCTAGGAGTCTGACACCATCCGAGAAGAAGTATAGGATGTTTGGAATTCAAACGATATACTTAAGGTTTCTTTTGTTCAATTATTTGAATAGAAACGAGTCGAATCCTTCTCATTTGGACCAGATCTACACAGGCAGTAAGCGAGCAACACCTTAACACTCAACTATTTCCTGCTTGTATTCCGAAAATTGTAACTTTTATACATCGCATTAATTTTAAGTGAATGATCAAACATAAAAGCATATAGGACTCCCTCGAGTACGATTCGAAGACGCACTTGTACGGAAGTGCGTTATCGGTAAAGTTGCCAGCAGAAAAGGTCACTCAAAAGTATTTCATATTGGTTAAATCGTAATAAGCCGATCGGGATATAAGGCTCAATATTATTCTTCCATGTTTTTGAATTTTAGATGTGCAAACAACTCAACGAGAAAGTTGTAATCTTCAACGGCTCATTATTGAACCAATGAGTTTATTACTTTTATCTCCTCGTAAAATACAAATGGAAAATGAACAGAATACAATTTCACTTGCGTAGTCATTATGAAAAAGAATTAAACATAATTTACACATATCCATTAACCAACTAATGAGTACATTATGTTGAACTTTTCAATTTAAGCGTAATATAAACACATTGTGTTTTTCAATTTTTAATGAACTTAAAGTCATTCCTAAGCAGTCTTATTTTGAAACACCTCTTATAATTAACCCTGTTAGTTCAACTTTGTGGTCCTACATAATGGTATGTTATTGACAAATATACCGAAATTGAATGTGCACTTCTCAGGTTTATAATGCCGATTTCTAATTTTTCTGAACAATTTGTTTATCGTTTACCTATTCAACTTTACGTTTCATACCTTTTAAAATCAAATGTGCAATAATTTTCCGCAGTTGTTAAATATTAGAAATCAGAATAAAGTAACAATAATTTAACGTTCCTACATATCTACAACATTGAATATGATAGTACAATTACAGCACAATTAAAGTAACTGTTTTAAACATTGAAACAGTTATAATTCACATATTATAGTTATACTGCCGTATTTATGGCATCTACAATTTTTTCATCTATATTGTATGTATTTGTTATTTAAATTAATAGTTTGAAATAGAAACATAAACCGAATACGTCCGGGGTTTTGTAATACTCGTTACATGTGGATATATTTGATTCGTTACTACCATATATGATGTTACAAAAATTGAGTTTGTCTGGTCAAGTTTTATTAACCTAGATAACATTAGAAAGACGAGACTTTTAGGAGATGCAATTTTCATATAATTAGTTAAATACACATGAATAAAATTAGTTAAATAATTTACAAACTCACAGGTTGATTAATTTACCGATAAAAGATAATTCAAATGAATTAAGCCCAATGCAACGTATTCGTCAACTAATACAATTATTATAGAATAAGATATAATTTGATTCGATAGATTCACTAGCTAGTTTTTATAGTCAACAACATAATAAATAATTAATGAAAGTTATGTTTTGTCGTGCCTTACGAAGACGTATTTCTTAATAATGAATTATGTCGATCATACATGCAGAGAATCATTCATTCACGTACAATTCGTTAATTGTAACATCGACCTACAATATTTTGTTTGATTTGAATGAGTACCTATATAACATGAATATTTAGTTTAAATCTAAAATTGGCTTCCTTTCTTAATTTTGCTGTTGTTGGTCTCGACGACTGACATTTGTTTTTCTCGAATGATTAACTACCTTTCATGTTGGATCAGTCGTTTGCGTTGGTCCTTATTGCACGTGGGACGGTGAGGTCCAGCGCCCGTATATAGGCTGCAGAGGCAACCGTCAAAATACTGAAAGAGCATAATCGTAAAGAAATAATAAATCAAAATAACAAGCTGTAATACCTGAATGTCCAACGGTAAGAACTTCAATTGGAAGCGATCCCCTACGCCGAGCCAGCAGCGCATCAGGGACCTCGTTTTTTTGCAATAATAATCTAGATAACGCATCTGAATTTGGCTCAGTCGAAATACAAACTGTTTCGGGCCCGCCCGAGCTTCGTCTGCGTAATTGCTTCTTACGTCTCTTGCCATTAAGACTTGTGTGTCGCGTAAGCAATTCTCTACGTTCACCAGGAATTAGTGGTGGTAAATCTACGGGTGCAGATCCTCTTCTTTGGTACTGCCACATATTGTATGGCTGTTCAGGTGGTGGCATGGAGCATAATTCCATGTTACCCTCAGTTTCAAAACGGTTTCTACTTATTTCAACCGGAACAGAACCTCGTCTTATTGCATAATCTGAAGAACATATCCCCCCGCCAGCAGGAGGAGCATGTTCATCATTTCGGAGCAAGGGTGCGAGGGATACTGGTGCTGAACCGCGTCTTTTTGATAAAACTTTGCGTGGATCCACATTTTCTTTTTCATATCTCTGCCCGTTATCTGATAATTTAGGTACTTTGAAACATTTCTCTTTTGATTCTTCTTGTTCACGCTTGTGACTACTAGATAATGACGTTTTTGGTGGAGATGTATCACTGAAGTCTGATGGTCGGCCGTTGTTTGGACTCAACACAGCAATTGATGGTATCGTATAATGTGGAGCATGTGATATGTTTTCTTGTGAGCTATCTGAATCAGATTTACATTCATCCTCGTGAACAGCCTCGGTACATGTGGACATTTCCGCAGTTGCAGACATATATCGCATTCGAACATAGGGCTGTGGAGGAGGAAATGTTTGCTGTCTGGTTAATGACTTTGAAGTTGGACCTCCTGAACCACCATGTAAAACCGAGGATAATCTGCCTACAGCAGCACTGCTTGTCATGGATGCGATACTTGGTTCTGGCAGCAAGTTTTCTGCACTAAGTGGTCTCTCTGGTTGGTCCTCAACTGCAATTATTATCGATAAATATTCATTACAAAATGACAAATTATGCGCAAACCTCCGCTGCTGGATGATATAATGGACGATCGTGATTCAAATCTCATAAGTTCGTCTTCTTCTCTTAATCCACTTGACGCACGTGAATCGGAAGGCGCTGGGCTTTGGCGTCGTATTGGCAAACTTTCACGTCTAAAGAGCGTTCTCGGCAGTGGTTGCTCCATATTAACAGGTACTGAATGTCTTCTAACACCAATTGTGCTTTCCAAGGTTGGCACAGCCAATGATTGTCTCCTAGATTCGCTATAAAATTATTTGACTATTAAATATCCACATTAACAATATACTTTAGTATTTACCGGGGTGGTTGAATAAATTCTGAGATACTTGGTATATCCGGAGATATTTTAGATGGTTCTTCATCTTCTTCATCATCAGTTAAATGTTGTTCTGGTTCAGCATCTGATAATTCAGTATGCGTTTCCTCTGCTTGCTCGGCGGCTTCTTGAGCTTCCCATTTTTTACGATTTGATTCCAAAAATTCCATCATACGTGTTGATAAATCACTTTTCAAAAATCTGTGCCATTCTAAGAAAAGTGGTGTAACCACAAATTTAAAGAATCCTACAAAATTTCGTGGTTAAGAATTATTCCGTAATAAATTCCATAACTATGTACCTGCTTGAATTTTGGCAATCGATGTTGATTGTTGATCGCATATGGAAGTGACTGGAAGATTAAGTTTACGTTCAAATTCCCCTTGCCGAAAGAATTCATCACACACTTTAAGGCTCCATTTATGGGAAATATCCCATGGCCGTGTAGGATTTGAGATGTCTGCACATTTAAGAGATATTTGTAAAATAAATTGGCGATGTTCGAGCTTCCTCAAATCTAATGTTTCCTCGTCTAAATGTCTCTGCGAAGGAAGTTTGACGTTAATAAAAACCAAATAAAAACGTTTTAAACCGCACCTTGAATTTCGTTAAAAATTCTTGCTGCCGATTAATATCTGTTGCTAATATGAGATCACGAATTTGAATTTCCAATTCATTTTTATGAGGCATAAGTTGTTCAGCAAGACCACTCTCGAGAAGACATCCAACGGCCGATCTCCAGTGATGATTTTCCAATACCGAACTGTTCTGAAATTAGAAATTATTATTAGAATTAATTCACCTACATGAAATTATATTTGTATAACATGTAGTTACCTGATATAAAATAGCAAGGTGATTGGATGTAGAAATAAGAAAATGTTGATTCACACCAGGATGATCTAAATCGTGTGCCACGGCACCGATTAATGCTGCCATGACTTCAAGAGGCGTTATATGCTTCTTTATCTAGCAATTTATAACAATTAATCGAATACAATACAAGATTTCTTTTATGTTACCTTTTCTTCCTGAAGAAAACAATGCATTGCTTGTGTTACATCTGTTGCGTGTATGGAGTTATGATATGGATTGGTACTATGGTACCCTTCTTCGATCAGAGC
Source organism: Anaulacaspis nigra (assembly GCA_030264675.1). NCBI lineage: Eukaryota > Metazoa > Arthropoda > Insecta > Coleoptera > Staphylinidae > Anaulacaspis > Anaulacaspis nigra. The sequence continues at coordinate 162,595 of JARJDV010010069.1, forward strand.
TAAATCATGTTAAGAGTAAAATGAGCATGCTGTTATAAATGTGATTTACCATATACATACTAAATAGTTTCCAAACTCTGACGACATCCAAATTAAAATAATCCAGAAGTCCATACCAGTAGAAAAGGTGGACACAAAGTACTGGCAGTGAACGTCCACCCGCTACAGTTTCCAATGTGAAAGCATTAAATGCCCACATTCCGCATCGATTCAGAATACGTTCTACTTGTCCATGATGAATATCGTCCAGAATGGCATTATCTTGCCCCAAGGAGCGTGTTGTAAGCTTCTTACGGCGTCGTTTGTGCATTGTCAGAAAACGACCAGAACATCCAGGAGTCGGTGAACAGCCCATTGCATCCAAAAGAACCCAATCTTCTTTCGAAAACCAACGTTTTGTTGCGGCTACTTCAACAGGTGCTGTTAGAAAGATAACAAACAATATTAGCATGCTTTATCAAAGCAATCAATAGATATCAATGAGTGACAGCAATGCACACAATATCGATAAAAGAACATTTTTAAAACATAACTATCTAATAACACATGGCACAAATATAAACATTAATTAATTTAATAATATGTAATTGTTCCAACCGAACTGCCTATAATTATTGACCCATAATGCGCATTCATTGAATTGCGCGATTTCATTAATGCGTCTGTTTGAACTATAGCACTAATCTACAATGTCAATCACCACTATTTATTTCACTTACTACAAAATATCTCCGAATATTAGCGTTAGTAATGCAGTTGCGCATCACTGCCTGCATCTCAACACCCGGCCTGCCGAAGCTGATTACTGAGACAAGTGCGCACCGAACGCGTCGTCGTGCATTTCGGATCTTTAGATGTAGCAAGTGAATGGCCTTTTAAATTTAGAGTGGTGCACAATTCAACTATGCAGGAGAACGTCACTACTGAACGCGCGAACTGAACATTGTTTAGATGTTGAGGTTGTTAACATCTGGTCGGAATACTCCTTCTACTATGGCGATGAGGATAAAAGCGCGACTTAACATTTGCGCTCAAAACAGCAGATGCATCTTAAAAACAGAACTTTCTAGGACGTTGGCTTCCAAAATATGGGTGTTATTACTATTTAGATATGCAGAAATTATTTGGCAATGTATGTGCGTGTATATCACCGATTTACATTGTTATTGGAATTTTAAAACAAACACGTACCGGTAGAAATAACCAGTTCTTATGAACAACAAGTCAATGCCGCAATAAAAATACGCTTAAGGCTGAAAAACATTTCACTTTCATATGAGTTCTCTAATCAGGTCTCTAACAACCTATGTATATTACAATTAAAGTGACCCATCAAAACAAAATGCTTTTAAACAATGACCTTATCGGTTAATGCACGATACGTTTTAAAAGTATTGTTGTATTTTATAACGAAGATAAATTATTAAGCATTCATTACGCTCTTGGCAGTTATTAAGTGGAAATTGCGATTAAGTAGAAGCACTTAATTCGGTCGCAATTAAAGTAGTAAATACTTATTTATATATATCAGTATATTTGCAGGTCAACTCAGAAATATTTATTAAATAGTAATCGTTATTTTAAGTATTTAATTCTAAATTATTATCCATTTAGTAGTAAATATTGTATCCATTTAGTAGTAAATATTGTTTATTCAATATTTGGTAGCTACAATCTAAGTCTGATGTTTATTGCTATAAGCCGACATGTAATTGTAGTTATCTTGTGTACACAGCTTAGAGTTTATCAAACATGTCTCGTACATAAGTGTTTTGAAGATGACTTGACAGTCAGTAAGTACTTCACTTTATTAAAGTACATGTAAATGTGTACAGCGATCCGAATATATCTTTGATCAAAAACAATTAAACCTTATTTAGGCCGCAACTTGTTATTTATCTAAAATAAAATATGACGTGGTGCAGCAAATAGTGCGCCACAAAGTTGCTATAATTCGTTCAATAAGTTTAGTGTAAATTCGGCCGCATCCCAAGCCAGTATGTACATTTTGATTGCAGTTGTGGTAGTCTTGATCACATATGTGATCATTCAAAAGTGGCAGTATCACAGAAAATACGGTAATGTTGAGAAAATCCCGGGGCCACCAACGCATTGGTTTTATGGCAGCATTGTGGACTATGGAAAAACAAACGGAGGTAGGCATTTAAATGACTACAAATGGACAAACATCAATGAGGGCAAATTTAAGATAGTTTACGAGCATTGGTCGGATTGGTGGAGGAATACGGTTTAATGGTTCGATTGTGGCGTGGTCCACAATTGACTATAATATTATCGGACCCTGATAAGCTTCAGTATCTGCTAAGTTCGAACGAGCATATTGCTAAATCGAGTGGTTATAATGGATGGAAATTGTGGCTCGGTAATGGCTTGCTCACGAGCGAAGGTATTGTAAAATGTCAATACGTATCTCTGCCGTTTATACGGCGAAGCAAACATTTTTCCTATTCCGTTCGGTCGCAATAACAGCGCGAGTCCTCCGCCGTAGGAAATCATTGGCGGAAGCACCGGAAGATAATAACGCCGACGTTCAATTTTAAAATACTGGAGCAATTCAATACCTACATCAATTCGAATTCGCAAGTTCTCATCGAGCTGCTGCGAAATGAGGTCGGCAAGGAATCGTTTGACATTAGCCCTTTCATTAAAAATTACAACATCGACGTGTTTATTGGTTCGTTCTTCCTTTGTGTCTGCATCTTTTCGCTGACATTAAAATTCTAATTGTGTCTTCCGCAGAAACCGCCATGAATACCAAAATCAATGCGCAAGTAAATCCTGTCCATGATTACGTTGATGCCGCCGAAGCCTACATGCATATTTATCTCCAACGCTATTTCTCATTCTTTAAGAAGTTCGACTTCTTTTTTAAATTTACCAAAGACTACCGTCTCCAGCAACAATATGTCAATTCCCTTAAAAGATTTACGGAGGGCGTAATCCAACAGCGCAGGGAGGAACGTAAAGGAGGAAATTTGGAAAACACAGCAAGCGAATTTGGTGTTAAGAAGACAAAGGCTTTTGTCGACATGCTACTAGATTTGCAGGGCGAAGATCTTATGTCGGATGAAGACATGCGCGAAGAGATCGATACGTTTATGATGGCTGTATATTTATTTGCGCAAAGCAAATAGACTCAGACGTTTGACAAATAAAATTTTAGGGGCACGACACTGTAACATCGAGTATTATCTTCTGCCTCTTGGAGTTGGCAAATCATCCGGGCGTTCAAGAAACTTTATATCAGGAAATAAAAGATCATTTAGGAGCAGCCGATGAAGACGTGCGCTTTATTGATATCCAGAACCTGGAGTACTTAGATCGAGTCATAAAAGAGACATTAAGATTCCATGCGACTGTTCCGTTTATTGAACGCGAGTTGCATTCCGATGTAGAATTTGGTACGTGCTTAAATCGCATTGTAACAAGCAATATTGTTATTTTCAACGAAAAATTCTTCGATTATTTTTACAGACGACATCACGCTGCCAAAAGGAACCGTCATCTCTATTCTTCCGTATGCTATTCATCGCCTGGAAAGATTTTATCCAGAACCTTTGAAATTCGACCCAGATAGGTTCCTGCCAGAAAATATAGCCAAACGTCACCCGTATTCTTATGTTCCATTCAGCGCCGGGCCGAGAAACTGCATTGGTAAGATGCGCATTTATCACTTTAAACAAGACGTGCTAAACAATTTTTATAGGTCAACGCTACGCATTGCTTCTTACGAAGGCAGTGGTTGTAAAGATTTTAAAAGTATTTGAACTCCTGCCAGCAAAACCAGCTTTTACTCCGCAAGTTACAAATAATGCGGTGCTCAAGTCCGATAATGGCATTCGAGTGCAACTTAAATTAAGGAATATCTAGAAATACCTCACTGACGTTCATTAAAAGACGCATCTTATAAATATTATAATTATGAAAATGCACTCACCAACCATTTTGATGTAAACGGCGTTTTGCTCTGTTGTATCTACAGTAACACCTTCGGTCTTCTGGAATAAAGAACAGAATCTATGAACAAAATGTTTTGAGAAAATTTAACTATCATTATGACAAAATATATGTAATAAGAAAAGAACTAAACTTTGTTATTTCTGGTCGTATCAAGTTAGTTCAAACACGCAAACGGAAAGCGTACATTTCTTTGTGGAAATTGTACAAAGTTGTATAAATTCGCAAGAAAAGCATCTTTACATCATCTTAAACATGAGAGTAGAAATGTATTTATGTTTGCCAACATCATACGAGGATAGTGCATGAGATTTTAGACGGTACGAAATGCATTTGAACACAAGCATTGTTTGCCGGAAAGCATCTTGAGCTGCGTGGTAGCCTTGAGTTTCATTATCCAAGTGCATCCTCCACTTTATTTTTAGAATGATATTACAAATGGCACTCTCGCACTATTTGACCCACATTTTGTACGAGTCATGGCAATAGCAGAAATCCTTGCGTCGAGTGTGATGTTCATACTCTTAGCGCAGCTACCGGATGACAAAAGGAAACCCCTCAGTTCTAATTGAAAACCGCAACGTTGACACGGTTGGATTTGCTACCGAATGTTGATTCATCACCAAGACGCGCGATGCATAAAGTGCAGCACGATATGATGAACGTAATCATAAAATGCTAGCGCAATTTTATCTGCATGTTCGTGCATTCCGAGTGCAAGACCAGCACGCAATAAAATTAATTAAGCCATAAACTCTCGATAACCGAACGATGGTATTGAACACGCATTATCATTGCGAACTTGTGCGCTTTGTTATTATCGAGTTGTACATTTATGGCTCGCGTACGTACAATTCATAGGACAAGTTTGTGGAATTTATTGAATGCGCGCACTCAATTACAATTGCTTTATTGAATGATGAAAATGTTTATTGTTAGATCACTTAACTTATTATCATCTAAAAGTTAAACTTTGCTAAAGGGTCATAAACCATAATGCGAATGTAAATATTATTCCGAATGACCATTCCGAGTAATAATTAACCAAATTAACAATTTTTTGTTTGAACAGCTGAAACTATTCAAACACTCAGCGAGATGAGTGTGTTAATCCTCCACTTTCCCATTAAAAAATGTGCTGCACGTTTCAGTGAAATTATTAATTAAACTGAAAGCAATAGCGTGCAAACTGAATGGAAAAGTTGGAAAGCGGTAGATGCAATCTGCGATGAATTCATGCGTTTACATTGAATGCACACGAGTGCAGTGCGGCGCGAATTTGCCAAATTGTAAAATGAATGCACGCGCGTTTGATGTTTTTCATAAGTGGATTGGCAAACATCAGTCGATGCGTCCAGCAAGTGCAACTACTACTACTACTGTTTGTGCCTGTTGGTTCGTTCGACATTCTCGATTCGTTCTGTTTCGAGCACGAGTGCATTACACGAACGTGTTTACAAATCATGCGCGTAACGCCGAGATAAGATGTTTACAAAGAGCAATGCACTTAAATTAATTGTACTTTAATGTCCAGCACCGCGGGCCAGGTTGATGCGATGGGTTAACTGAAATTTTATTAACATTCGGACTTATTGCGTTGTACGCTGAGCTCGTAATCAGAAATATGCATTACGCGCTATTCACTACGATTATCGTTATTCCACCTAAATCAACTATTGCTGCACGTGCAAATCGTTCACTAATTAAAAGCACAAAATCAATAACTGCACCGTATTGTGCCGTTACAATACGTACGTATACGCGCGCATTCGTTTAATTAATTGCAGCAACAGCAGCAGCAAAACTGCAATAACTGCAATTGCGCATCAGCCGCCGGTTTTTGTTCAGTTTTTCGCAGTGAATAAAAACGTTCATTTTTAGTCTCTCGCGTGGATATTTTAAAAATTGAGATGGAAATTTTTAAGAGAAGATTATAAATTTATGAGTACGTTTACTCTGAAAAGTCGTCAGATCCAATTTGCTTTGCAATTTACTTATTTACTATTAATTACTACATAATAAAATATGCTTACCAATGCTAATACGCGAGCAAACTTCTCGAATCTAACTAAATGCTGTGCCTTCCACAAATGCAAATACTCAAATGCTGACTGATGGATTTCAAACCGAATAAGTAAGTACTTGAACTAATTGCAAACTGATGCATTTACATACTCATCCGTTGTCTTCATAAAAAAAATTCAATAGTCAGAGTGGGGAAAGTGTTGTTTTTCGTCGGGTAAACAATGCATCACAACGAGTTATCAATGGCAGAATTAATGTACCATAATTGATAATAACTATTAAGGCATTTACGCCAACTTACAATTCGTTGCTCGCTCGAGATATCGCCGGATAAATAAAACGAAACCAGGTTGGTATAAAATTTCCATAAAAATAAAAATTGTTTATTAATGAATTGCTTTTTTATGCCTTTTTCATTGAGCGAATACGTATAGAAAAATATGCACCGAGGAGACAATCGTGCGCACCGCATTTTTTCTGTTTTTGTAGATAATTTCATGAGCAAAGTCTGCTGCCTCTGCTGTCGGCCGAGCATTGAATGCTTTGAACCTTTTATCGCGGTAAATCAATGACAACTACATACATAGTTGGCTCGTCAAGGAGATCCTCATCTGCAGTTTCCATGACGACCGCCACCATCGCGGCAGCATCATTTCACCCCAAGCCTTCATTAAATTGATGTGTCAATGGCTAGCGCATGCATTCTTTGATTAATTACCCGCCCGCCACACATTGATAAAATTAATTTCGGTATTCATATCCATCATATTCATTCCTTCAAATTTCCACTCTTCGTGCGTTGAATTATTTATTTGGCAAAGAATGCACATTAATTTTATTTTGCGTATAAAACCGACTTAAGGTCGAATACGCGTTAGAATTCTTTAGCTAAGTGACTGCGAAATGTGGGCGAAATTTTATAAATGGTGCATCATCGTCCTTGGCGCGTGAAAACGTGCTTTAATGCGTATGGATGTTAATGTGTTTCGTGAGCGACGCGCGCGCGCGCCATGGATAAGGTAGATGTTACTTTAAGGATTAAACGGGCGCGCGCGCGAATTTAAGTGCGTGGCAAGTTAAGAGCCTATGCTCTGGAGTGCTTTTGTATTTACAACCGAATGAATAATTTAATAATGCCGGCTGGCATCTCTCATCTGCGTTCCGTTTGCGCGTCGAAGCGATCGCGTGGGGTCGGCCCTTGAAAACGCGGGGGATGATGACGACGCCACGCGCTTCTTCGCGCGTCGCCAGATTGTTTCGTATGCAGATCTCTCCATACGTCTGACATACACACATCCAAAAGTGTACCTGCACGTATCAAACTATTTTGCGCCATGAATTATGTAATAGGCGTGATGATGTGCTGCAAAGTCGGCGTGTTCCTTTGCCGACTTCGCAGAATTATCGCCATTCAAAGTGATGGTAATGAGATTTTCGTGTTCTCCAAATGCATTCGCGCGCGTTCGACGCCACTTAATCGAATTCCGTAATTTTTCCCTCGCAGCGTTTTGACAACGCGCGATTCACTCGATGGCTTATTATACGGTGCTATTAGTATAATGTCCCAATATTAATCAAAGCGCCATTATTGATGTGATCTCTAATGTAACGCGGTAATAGCTTTCGTTCCGCCATTGTTTTCGCTCGAATTCATTTATATTGCAAATGCAATTATCAGATATTTTATTACCTCTACGCACGATATCGGAAATGCCAAAATTCGTTCGGCGTCATTTTTCGTTTTCCATAAAATGTCAGATAGCGCAAAGCGAGTACAAAGCAAACTTAATAAACTGGTAATTTTGAAAAAATTTTCATTCTCATTCGCGCCGACATAAATTTAATTTAATCACATTGCAATTCTCGTAAGCGATACTATACGCCCCGGGGGAGAATTATTACCACGTTTAGCGCACTCGCTTAATTACTACCCTTCTAACTCACTAAGTCAGATCTCGGGCAGACCGTAGAAATATGTGCACAACAGGATATAGCGCAAAAAAAGACCACCCATTTTAATTACGCTTTTTTCGCCGAGCTCTTTGAGCATATTTTTATTCTCGTGTGATGCGTATTTAACTGAAAGTACGTACACCGAGGGTGGAAGGACGAAACACCGCCCGAGCGCTGCACACGCAGGAAGCATGCAAAGCAATATGACTGCAAGGCTTTGTGCTTCCACGTCAACCACCCCTTTTTTCCTCGTATAAATAGACCGACACAATGAAAGGCTAAAAGCCTGCCGCGGTATTATCCTGACGAGGCGTCCGGCAGTACAAGCGCGCGCGATATCGGAGAAGGAAACCCGCTGCCGTTGGCGTCGCGACGCGCACGGGAACCGAAAAGGGATCGAATAGTGGGGTGAATAACCTGATTTTAAGTTGCTCATTCAGCAGCCACCCACACCGCCAACGCGCACAAGTTTAATGCACCCGCCGCTCGAATGCGCAAAACTCCCATATGTATATGTTTACGTACAATTTAAGAGATATTGCAATAACAATAAAGTATTTCTAGGACGTTGCAAATCTATTTTTAGTTATTTATGTATTGTGCATTGTTCTATTTTTGTTTTATTTATTATTTAAATGCCTCGATAGAATTCGCTACCAAGTGTCATCCAAACAATAACTTAAGCAGCCAAAAATAAAGATTTTAATCGATAACAATTTTGAGACCTTCTATTTTTATCGTATGTATTGTGTTTCATAAACAAAAGAGGATTAATTCAACTTTTATAAATATCCCTTTTTTTTGTGGCAAACGACGAATCAATATTGTGACAATCCGGACAACAACCGCGAATAATAATAATTCAAGCTTTTCTTAAATTAGAATATTAATAATCCCAATTAGCTAGCGTGCTTCATAAATATTCCTGCTTCATCATCTGATACGATAAAATTCAAATATTATTACTTCACGTGGCTGATAGAGACCAATTCATCAATCGAGAGAAGAGGCGCATAAATATTTGCATGCAATCATCGTTTATCAGGAGGAAGAGCGCGCCCTAATCAATAATTTAATTATATCCCGGTGACAAACGACATTTTTGATAAGTGTAATCAATAAAAATTATGCTTAGCGTCTCCCCCAAAAAGCTGTCAAATTGAATTTTACGATTTTACATAATAATAATTTACAGCGCTGAAAAATGTAGCGTCTCAAGCGCGAAGGACCAAGTGCCTGCCGTTGCTAGAAGACAAGCCAATAAAGTATAATCCTATTAAATTTGATTAAGTTGCTCCTCGACGTTGCTGTATAGGCAAACTATTAAATTGCTTTGCCACTTATGTATTACGTTATCGAAAGTTTGATTGCGCAAAAACCATAAGTTAATTTTGCGGTTGATGCTCACATTATGCGGAGCGCAGTTAATTGTTTGTACCGAAATTACATGCGGGGCTATAATGGATAAAGTTTGAATGCGAATATTACTTGTTCGGGTTCCTCGGGCGCAGTGAGCTCTTGGTAGGACTCTCCGCTGCCGCGTCGGCTGGGCGCACCGCACATGGCCCGCCGGAAGGCGCGGGCGACCAGCGAACAGAGTCCACAATGCCGATCGCCCCGACGCCTCCCAGCATCATCCACTGTTAGCTCCTGTCCGCTGCCATCCTTACAACACGCCACTGCACTGCTTATACCGACCGGCTCGCACTACGCGACCGCCGAAGAAGATCCACCCTGTGCGACCGTCGCTCCCTGCTCAGATCGGCATTCAACGCCAGCAAGGATCGCAGGATCAAGCAAGCGCTTTGCGCACGTGCTGCTCACGTATCGCTAATTTTATTACTTTGCCTATTATTATTACTATTATTATTGTTTGTCTATTTTTACCGCGGATTATCTAATCTGCAATATAAATACGCCACAAACGTGTTATTTTAATAAACGTAATAATGAAAACGTCGTCGCTCTGCCCAAATATTATTCGACACGCGTGTCCGACGCGACGCAAACGACTAGCACGATTTTCTAATTTCGCAAATAACCAACCACATGCACTGCTATCAAAACCGCGCGCGTGTGCGGGTGTATATGTTTTATTGACGCGGCGCTTGCCGTTGTTGTTTTGTGCGTAAGTTGCAACAAAAATATGGGTCACAATCACAAATGGCTTTACCGCAAACGCACTCCGTATGTCTGATGAGTTTATTCAGTTGCATATGGATGCACCCGGCGATTCGAGCGAAAACATATTTAATATATTAATTTATGCATGTATTTACGCGATTAATACGCGAGGAGTCAATTTGTTGATTTCATTATGTAAATCGCGGGGGCAGGTGGTGATCGTGGATCACGTGAATCTCGGAAGTACAAGTAGTGCGGCGAAGGCCAAAGTAGTAAGTAGTAAAGTGCGCTCGCAAAAAGAAGACGAACATGTGGCGTGAATGCACAAAGTCGAAAAATCGGCAGCAACAATGTGCTTGGTGGTTGGCTGGAGAGGGCAGAACGCGAGCAATAAAAACACAGGCACAGGTGTGCTGTGCCGAAGAGACGAAATGTTTTTTAATGAGCGCACGCCCGCTGACGTATGTAAATGCAGCACGTTAAAGGTTTGTTTACAACGGAGCGCGCTGGAAAAATGCGCGCCGTGTCAATCCGGCTGATTAAATTGGTCAAACGTTAACAAATGCGCGCGATGGACATGTTCATAAACAATTCATCCTTCATCCGCGCTTGAATAATATTACGTTTATTAAAACACATTGTTTATGTGATATTCCTACTCAAATCAGCTCTTTTCCCAAGTGCACTCGCCAATTTACACACCCGGAAATCGGGAATCGCACGCGCCGAAACGCACTCCAGAGACACTGGCGCACTCAGTGATTCTAATTCGAAAATGCACTAATCGCGCGTTCTTGCCAGGGTGTGCATGTAGAAAGTTATTTATCTTCGCGTGTGCGCGCGCCAGCAAGGAGCGACCGGAGCGAGTCGCGAACGATACAAAGATCTACTAGACTAGAAGCGCCCGGGCTGGCTCGGTTCGCTGGCGTACAAGGTTGCCTGCCCGCGCTGCGCCTGTTTTGCTCCTGTTCGTCATCGGCTTCGCTATTCAAAACCAGTGCCCGAGCGCACCGACTACGCACGAAGCCTCCTCCACCGGAACAAGTGCCGGAGCACAACACGCGGTACAAGTGCTGATCATCGATAGTGTGTATGGTGCCGTGCGCGTCGTGCACTAGCTATGTATGCAACAGTGCAACTATTACTGAGCCTGCACCTACTGCAGTGGTTTCCGATCCTTTTGACTTAAGCTTCTATTTTTATATCAAAAATTCCATCACCACACTCATCTTAAAAATATAGTTGCTTAAAGATACTTCAAACTTAGCAATTTAAGAGTTTTTTGTTAGTCGTCTCGGTTTTGTATTGTCGGTAGTCCTTTGAATGTCCTATTCTAAAATAACTTTAGTTCCAAGTTCCTTACAAGTTGGTAACCACTGGTTTTAATGCATCGAGCGCATAGGGCAAAGCACTTTGCACACGCGCTCACCGCTCAATCTAATTTCCTTCATATTTTACGGGAAGACAACATGTATTTTAGGCGTTACCTTTCCTTTGACACATGCTCTCTAATAAGACGCACGAAAATATATCTCCATTCCATAAATCCATAGCTGGAACAACCAGGCTCTCAACTTATTAAAATAGCAATCATACCTCAATAATTTATGCATATATATCCATCATAATTCTTATTATATAATAGCCGTAAATAATATAATAAAGTGGTATTTTACGTATGTACGTTCATGAACTCAAGTTAACTAATGATTAAAGTACATACGATATTTTAATGCACCTAGTGTAATAGCAATTAACAGAAAATTCATTCAAAATACTTATTTCAACTAGATATTTTTAAAATAGTTTAAATAACACGCAATGATTATAAGAAAATTACGAAAAAATGATATGCGCCTAAACAATTTATATAATCGCGAAATATAATTGCTTTCATAGAATAATTCATAAAAATCATTATTTCATTGAACCATCAGCGTTGGATTTGTATAAAAATAAAATAACATGTCATGAAGTAGTAATCATCATAACGATTAAAAGCTAGCAATTGTATATTTTATTATACGTTGTTAGATATTCTGTTAAAACGTCATCATACTTAATAAATTATGAGTACTAATATGATCCGGTAGTTATAATAATTTTCTCTCATAATAGATAATGATATTTAATACATGTATGCACATATTTTAAAACGGCAAAAAAGGAGTCGACAATGATTATTCCGAGCGGCAAATTGTTATTAATGTGCTATTGGTTTATATAAAATAAAAGAATGGCAATTGCATCAGCGTCTATGATCGTTTCGAGAACGATACACAAACAACATGTGAGAAACACATGCTGGAGCAAACAACCGGTTGACATTAAACTCTCGCATCGTTTGTAAAACTACACAATATAAAACGTTGACTTTCGAAGTCATCGTGATCTGCGTTCGTCTTTTCCGAGCACAAATCACAGTTAAATCACCTATGCACACCTTAAATGCGCTTATGCGAAACGAACGAAGCGCCGTGAAGATAAAAACGCATTTAATCATCATAAATCTTTTACAGTTTCGTTATGCCGCCCCTTTTATATACGCTTGACAATAAAATATTTACGATTCATATAATAATCTGATTTGTATTATTGCACGCGCGAAGACAACACTCGGATGCTGAATTGGATGTCATCAAAAGTGAGCGTTTTGAAGATTGGGCGTAGGAGACCAATGCATGGAGATATTAGTATTAACTCGAAAATACTGCTGGGAAATAAGCGTGTGTGCAGGTGTAGTGGCGAAGCAATTCGGAGATATCAACTCGACGCGTTACATAACAAACGCCAGATGATCTATCTATCTATCTATCTACGCCGCTGCCAAGAAGAGGCGGAGAACGAGCGAGAATTGTGAAATTCGTTTCATTATGCCGTGTGTCGTGCGCTTCGTTTGACAATTGACACAATCTTGTTTCGTAGATGCGTTTATTGAAAGTTTTTAAATTTCCTGCAAACGCTGCGCCCGCCGTGCCGGAAATTTTATTTTATATGGAACGCCGTAACGAGTAGTGGAAATGACTTAGTCGCCTCGGCATTATTTGATTTTAAAAATTGCGCACGGCTTACCGGATAAATTGTAGTTTGTCACCTCTAGGCAGCTTCCTTCTTGGCTGGCTGTTCGCAAATAAGTTCACGTCTTCCTTATTGCCGTCGCCTCGGTTATTGAAATTTAAATATAAACTGAATTTTTATTAAATTGACTTTGTCGCAATATTCTTGACGCCGTAAAACGGATTAATCATTATCTTACGAGCGCTATTTACTCGAATTGTTTGGCAGAAGTCGGACGATTGCGTAAGAAACGTGAAAACATTTTATAATATTTCGTGTAATTTGTGGGCAGATCCAATTAAAAATATAGATACACGTAAAATATTAAGTGTTGATGTTGTTGTTGGTCCTTGGCTCAAATATTTAATTTTAGAGATTAGAAATAACTGACCAGTGAAAACAGCGCAAATAAATCTAAACGACATGTCGTTTGAGGAAAACTTTATAACACTTGTACAAACGAGTTTGTACTGTAAATATTAGCCGAACACGACAAATAACTATTAACTTGGAATTATTTGTTGAGATATTAATTTCGTTACGGCTATATTAAAAGTCACGAATTTTGAGATACACAAAGATCGAAATTAGCAACAAACGGAGACTCTGCTGTAAACAAAACTATTAAAATATCCACTTTTTTTGCACAAAACTGTAAACGTGTCGGCTATTTAAATAAACTATTTTAAAATGGTAATTGCAAACATGTGCTGACCTATCTTAACGAGAAACATAGTGAGGCGCGATATATGCGCAAAATGAGTCATTGCGCGCGTTCAAGAGTCCTAATTCAATTTTAATGTAATACGGTTATCTTCAATATTGTCTTCAAACAATAAGCGGACACATATATCTGAATAATTAAATAACAAGTACGTTAACGTCGGTATGAATCAGGCTTAAATATTCAACTTGTTCAATTATGTATTCAGCAAGTTTGTCATTAAATAATTCGATTAAAGCGATACGAATATCACCAAGTATGGAAAATGGCGAAATGTTTCGCTAAATGTACGGAGAAGACACGTACGTGAATCATATTCCAAATTCTTTTGCATGATATAAATTTATTGCTCTCGGTGCGCACAATTATCATTCGAATAAACGAAAAAAGATTCCCATGTTTCTACTTAAGCATGAGCTCCTTGAGTCTACAAGCCGACCAGTTACGATGAATATTTAAACGCGTTTGGTTAGTACACTTTGTGCGTTTGCAACTTGGGTTTGTGTTAAGCGGTAAAAAGTCCTGAGGGTATTTAATATGTATGCATTAAGTATACCAATCAGAAATATCGCATAATTGGGGAATCTTCTATTATTATAACATGAGCGCAGAATTTCAAGAGTCAATGCTGAAGCCACTTTAATAATAAGCCATATCCTCAAATCCCAAAGATATCAGGACGAATCCAATTTCGCAGAATGATTATTCATTCAAGTGCCGAGAGATAATCCTACGAAGAATCTCTCTCTACTCATAAACTAATGAGTTACAAAGGAATCGCAAAGACAGTGTTGAAACATTCGAAGGAAAATTACTTATATCACAATGTCATGCCGAGCATCACGCACAAGATATGCAAAACTAGGTTAGACTGACTCCCTATTTTAGATTAGTTTGCAAAACAATTAGCTTGTGCTAGCAAAACCCATTTGATAAGACAAGAGTTCTTATGTAATTTGCATTACAAAATAGGTATAACAACGCGATGAGCTAATTCACAAACAATGAACCGAAATATTTTGTTTGTTTGCGCGCCCGTTCTTGTGCTTCGAAAAATGATCCAAACGTTTTGTATAAATTGCTCTTGTAAATTCATAATAAAAAGTTATATTAACTGAACTAATTAAAATTCAGCCAACCCCTTCGTGTATCGCGTTGTTTATTTTCGCATTTTCCGCGCCGCAGATATTTTAAAATATTTACGCTAAAACTCCATTAACGTTAAAATCTAAATATAGCTGCAGTGATTAATTGCATGCAAAACGTTAATTTTTAACTCCGCTTTGGCGTGTTATTCAAATACACTATTGTGCCTGTTTGTACAACGCTTTGCATTAATAATGCAACATTGAACCGGTCACAATTTTAATTTAACTTGCTATATTTAAACTATTCTCTGTTTACCTACTAGTGGTGCTATTTAAAAAGAGTGCAATTATGCACGATTCAAATAGTAAATATGTCAGCACATAATACGCGAATAAATAATATTCCTATTTTCATGCTTTGCTCTTTTTACACTTGAAATAGTCGCAGTTGAAAGATGAACGTCAAGTTCAATGCGTAAAATATATTGCCTTGATATTTATCCTACATTTAATCTTAATCCAGAAATTGTTATTCAAACATTATAGATTTTTACAACTACTAGAGTACTTGAGTTTAATATCAACTCGGACTAGCAGCACGATCCTCTCAATTCTTGTTATGAACAACACATGTGTGAAACGCAATTTTAAAGTCGAATCAACATTAGAACCAATACTCATTATAATAACACAATACATATGTGAGACATTTGGAAGTGATTCAGTGAGTGACCGCAAGGCAAAGTTCACTAAATGAAGCGCACAATTTCCAAACTTGAAGGACATTTGTCGTACGCCTAACAATGGCAAACGCATTTAAGTATTTGGAGCAAGGTTGAATTATTTGCAAAAGCGCGGACGCTGTGCGCACGACGTGTCATAATCACAGTTATTAATGATGACCATCTTCAAATTTATGATGTACTCGCATTTAGTGCGTTTTGCGCCACAATTAGATCCACATGCAATAATTTTAAAAAGCACTGCCGGCACTAGAAAAGCGCAATTTACAGGCAAATCAATAACATTTATAACTGTATGTCAAGTACAAGCAACAAATTGTCTGGAAACATTTCGCCGACAACTAAATATCATCATTATGCTTGGCAATTTAGTGTTTTATGTTCGCCACTCTAGGCATCAAGGAGTTGTTTTATGGGTGGTTTTATATTCCGCATTAGAATCTCACTTTTCAAACTACCTTAAGTGTAAGCGACGAAAATCTTTGATTTGATTTCTTAGCGCCGCTATTAAATGAGAAAAGTACTTCAACTTTAATGACCGACGCGTGCGAGCGCCAAGAAAAGGATTGGACCTACTTGACATAGAAAGAACATGCATAATTAATGCACGTGTCAGGTATCAAACTGCATGTGTAATTTGTTGTAAGTGGCTGTTGCATTTATGCATGTCTTACATCCATCATTGACTATTATTGCAAAATAAGTGCTAACAAATTCTATAAATAAGCGCAATAAATCTATTTCGGTCGGACGCTTTGCGGCAAACGGCGCGATTCGTCGTTAATTGTTTGCAATGCTATGTTGTCAGTTAAAACGCATGCATAAATAAATGCGGATGCCAAAATGAAATCGCGTTCGGCTTGAATAAGAATTCATGTCGCTTTTCCATTCGTATTCACGCTGAAAAGCTGTCCGTCGCGTTGGCTCATCGTTGCTACATGCGTTTCGCAAATTTTATTCAACGCGAATTGTCATTATTTATCAGAAATATGTGGATTTTACATATATCGACTCTCTTGACTTGATTTTGCAATGCGCGCGTGTATATCAAAAACACTTGTTCCACATTTTACCACGTTTACCTCGGCTTTTCAAAAAATGGTATTTTCGTTGCATGTTACAACACATAAAAAATTAAATTTAACTTTTGTTTTTCAATTGCCAAGTTTTTTCGAAACGCGTAGATTACGTATTGTTAGCAAACGACGATCCAGGTGCTTTAGTTTTTTTTTGCTGCGCTGAATAAATCCTTAATGAAAGTTGTTGTAAATTTTAAATAAAATTCATGTTCAAAAGTTTCCTCTCCAAACATTATACTACCACCCCGCATTAAATGCTCCACCCCACTCCACCCCGAGTGGAGTGCTAGTGTAGCACTTAGGTGCAGTAAAGTTGATAAGTGAGTCGTGCAACTAGTGACTAGTTGCATACTGCAGCATCACACTTTACGCGAAAACTTTCAACAAAAGCGTAGAAGTTGTACAGGCCACGATAAGACATAACCGTCTATCAGCATGTATTAAACTAGCGTCCATAATGCGAAGCGCACACAAAACGTTACCGTAGTATTTCATTTATTGCGTTATTCATTTGCATGCGCGTATTCCTGCAGGTAACATTTGCACGCGTCCCGTAGTGTTTGAATAGAAAATCAGGTTGCACTTGGCACGTACATGCTCACATTTATTTCCATATTTAGTTTCATTATATATTATGTTTATTATTATGAATGTGCATTGTACAATAGCGTCGTCGTCATGTTCGTTGCTATAAAGACGTGTTAAACAATAGCCGTTGATGTGCGTTATTGTTCAACTATTCACGTTGTCGATGTCAATTTAGTTACTAGGCTATGCGCGCAGTATATTGAATTTGGTTTTATGCAAAAATGCGCCATGCAAAATGAAAATTACAGCCTGTACGGTGGTGCTTTAATGACAATCATTAACTATCAATTTATGCTAGTAAATCTGTAGGTCAAAACTAGGTTTATTGTTTCATCTATTTATTAACTACTAAACCTCCAGCACATACAGATAACTGATTGCAAGTATACTAATTTTTTGCTTTTTGTAATTTATTACACAACGCGCGTTTGCAAAGTTCTGAAATTGGAGATTCAATTATATTTTAAAGGATTTTCCATCAACCATCATCAAAACAACTCCGTATTTTGCAAAAGTAATTTAAGACGTGCATTGAAATTGCAACGGTCGCCTGAAAATAGAACTCACAATTAAATGTCAGCGCATTATTTGGTTCGAATGCGATTGTAATTTTGATCTCGGATCGCAGGACGAATGCGTTTGAAAAAACAACGTGCAATCGTATACCAAACGCGCGCCTCGATAAATAGCACAATTAAAAATAACGAACAAACATTCTTGTTTTGCGTGCGCGTGTGCCAAGTAAGTGTAGGAGTGAAATTAACGACTAATCGAATTGCGTTTGCTTGTTGAATTGAACATTTATTTGTTGAAAAATTCTTTAGTCTGGAAATTATGCTAAATATTTTCCATTAATCAAACGCGCTATTCGCTGAAGGAATTCACAATTAATTACAGCGTTAATGCTAGAATAATTATCTGCTAGTAAGTGAACGAAAACGAATCAGTGCGATCCCATTTTAAAGGGATTAAAAGTAACATCAAATTGAATTTTATCTTCTTGATTAAAAAGTTCACGCTAAAGTTTACGAACTGGCGGCGCGAATTGGGCAAGTTGACATTTTTCGAGAACGTATTAATTCATTAATGAACTAATCCAAACTGTCGTTTATCATTTGCGATAGAGTTCAATTTAATGAACTACCAAATTACATTTTTTAAATGCTTCTAAAGATAATATTATTTTCGTATTTCTCAATTATCTGCTAATAGACAATAATCGCGTCAATATTGACAAAGGATAATGTTAATAAGATATGACCATTCAATTTTCTTATTGACGTATTTCATTGAATGGTGTCTGCAAATTTCTGCTTGTATCGGGGCACGCATTGAATTCCCAGGCGCACGTAAGGAGCGATCCTGACGAGCAGCAGAAGGCTGCGTAAGAAAACGATGTCGTTGACGAGGACGACGACGCGACGTGTGCGTTTGCCTCGCATCGTTCTGCTGAGTCTACTCACGCACTTTTATTAAACTCCCGTTCAGCAAGAGGCGCAACGCAAAAAATCCAATAAACTTAGATTACTTCTCTTTTACTTATGGAAATTCTTTCCAAACTGATATAAATAAATCGATTGACTTTCCGCAAAACATACATCAAACAGGCTCCGCACTCGCCGGCGAAATAGTGCAGCAAATTTTTCTACCCTTAATGGGGGCCAAACTCGAACAAAAGTAAGCCAAGCGCGTGTATCACGTACTTATGGCCAAAATAGTTTATGTGCTTCTACACTTAACGCGCGCCCGCGCTGCGCGATGTTTTTTTTTGCGTATGTGCCATCTTCTTCGTCTCCTTTACCTAATTCCCAGTGGTGCGGTCGTTTGGCTCGGGCAGGGCGCGCGAATATCGTGAATATTGTAAGCGTCTGCCCGTTTTGCGTATACTGGGTGTAGTTGGCTGCTGCTGTACATGCTTTGTGCGCCCCAGCCAGTTATTGATCCGGGCCACGGAGCGACCAGGACGCCAGCTCGCATCTCTCCGGAGCTTACGAGCCTGACTTCTGGATTACCTGTGCGAGGTGTACGCGCGCCACCACCGCTGCCGCCGTTGGCGGGCACGCGCGCATTTCGCCGGTTTCTTGTTGAGACCCGGCGCACGCTCTTTGTTTACTCGCATCGTCATACTCTCTTCGGTTGCCATAGCATTTCAGCGTGCGCGTCGAGGGCTTCATTTAGACGATTTTCCCCTATGGTCCTTCCTTCTGTGTGTGCCGGAGGAGCGCGCGAGCGCGAATAGTAAAACAATTAGCAATTCGCCGAGCGCTTCATCTGCACGCCGCCCAGCAATATTATAAAAAGTTTTCCAATTAAGAAACGATTTGATTGCGAATGTACGCGCTACAAAAAAAAATACAAAACGAATTCAAAAGCATTGCATAATGCTCACTGGCAAACGCTATTTCAGAGAAAAGCTATTTTTAAAAATAATCTACGCTCGGACCACACACAGCGAGAAAGAGCGAATTTGTATAACTTTATAGATTTAAATATTTTATCCAACCCTTTGTTTTTTATACATTTTCCGCTACACGCCTCGTGAACTCGCTTCTTGGTTGCCATCCGAGTATCGTATACTTGGTTATTTTTGAGCAAACGAAGAAAAGCGCAAACCAAATAGAACCTGCGACTGCGACCGGAAAACTATGGCAAGAGCTCAACTTCTTGGAATTCACCCAAGAATCGATTTCCACTTTTCAACTCGATTCACAAACGGCGGTGGCGGCCGCACGCTGTTTGCAGGAAGTTGTTTGCATTCGTCAACTATACATTCGTTGACAAATTGTCTGATGCTCATCTGGTATCCCGCTGCTTCTTGGCAGCAATGTTATAACGATTTTCGCGAAAACTTCTTCTCCGACATCTCCGTCGTCGTCGTCGTCGTCGACATCGACTACTTCCCCAGCGCAGAAACAATGAAACATAAGTTCATTGTTTTTTAATCAAGTTAGCACTTTGTTTGTTTTGTTTTCTGCGTGAAAACAATTGGTGTAATTCAACGATGAAATCTTTGTTTCTGCCTAAAGCGGAATTGTGCACGTAATTAGAATGGACAATATAACTCGACAATGAGTGATTTCCTGAATGTAATTATATTCTGCGTATAATGGATGCCGTATTATTTATACCAGAGATTTAAATAAACCAATATTTTTCTCGCGTGTGAAAAACTCGGCGGCAAAGAATCCAATAAACCGTTCTTGAAAATCTGTTGAAAGTCAGACACATAAAATGTTCAATAAACACATCGCTTAATAAACACGTAATGATATCATTGCGACGAATGATTGTATAAAAATTCTGTTTTTCTGGTAGTCGGAGCCGTAAATATTTCACGTTCGCAAAGTTTATAGAGAGAAAGTGGGGTGCAAACAATGCATTAATAATGCAAAATGATGCAATTTCTTCTTGGACGTCTCATTAGGTATTTATGCCGAACGCCAAGTAAAATAATTACGGTGAAATTTATCTGATATATGATGCGGGACAAGGGACACGATAACAAAAAGTGCTTTGCAAATTACGTCACCGAATGCACGCCTGGGAAAAAGAACCTTTTGATCCTCTCTCGGCCGGATAAGAGACCTGAAAGCATCGCCAGGGAAGTATACTGAACGTTTTTGGCATTTGTCCACCGCCGCCAGGGCGAATAAAAAATAAAGATCTAAGATTTCAACAAAAATTCAACGACCAAATATTAAAAAAATATTCTCGTGTATCTTTGGACTTCATCTGCACGTTGCAAACAAACAATATTAAAAATTGCCTCATCCGTTTGATATATAAGGTCACAAGGTCGGGTTTTTCACGTGAAACTTCTTTAGCCGACGAAGAAAATTCACGCAATCAACAGCTCGTATTTGCATAAATTTCCCGACCTATCTAAATATACGCGCGAATTGTGCAAAACTGACTAAAAAGCACTAAACATTTCTATTTTCATATTTTCACTTTTGTGAAGAATGGATCAATCACCTAGGATCCTAGGTACATCTAGATAATACTAATTATACACCCCACAATAGTAATATACGTTCGCTACTAATATTTATATCTGATTTATGTTATTCCGCCAACGTGAAATTTGTTCCTGAATTGAAATGACCCTATTTGCATATGCACATATAATTAAGACACTGCGTCGGAACGAATGAACGATTCTTTTTGCATTCGCACGCGAAAATGAAGAACAACAAACGGCATACGAACGTATATAAATTTTAAATGAAATGCCACGTGCCGAGAATACAACGTCGAGGGTATTATGTGCCTGAATTTGTTTTGTTTTTTTGGTCGATGCGTTTACGTCTTTTTTCATTAATACTCCTCGCATTTTGTTTGTCGCCATTTTAAGTAGGTACGTTTTTAAATACTATCCCACGCATACATTTGTTCTATACATAGGCAGGCGTACACGTTGATTACATCGCTGCAGCGCTACGCTTTTGCAATCGTGGAAAAAAGATGTAATGGCTAGGTTTATTTTTATATTTAGAAAAATAAAAAGAAGCCTCATCTGTTCCATTAAGACATTAGAGAGCTGACGTTAAACCTCCCAGCTCGTTGGGAAATAATCGCGTTGTGCGCCCTCGGGCTCTATCTAAAAATTCAGGAAGACGTTGCAGCGCATCGCTCCTCTTATAAGCACTTTGTGTTGCGAATATCAATATATTGAATTTTCCCCTTGGCAAAAGCATGAGAGCATTTATTATTACTTCGTTGCATTTATGAAAAGTCACACAAGAGAGCGAACTGTCCTATATTATTTTTGCGCATTTATTTTCGTGTGCATATTTCATAAAATATAAGTCGCTTATGTAAATTACCAAAGTTTTTCCGAGGACATTAAAATGAAAAATAATAGCGTGTTTCATAAATTTTTACGCATTCAAGTGGCTTGTTTTCCAGCAATAAATTCAAACACATCAAACGAATACTTATTTTTCCAATTCAATTGCCCGACTCTTCAGTCAAATGCATTTTATTATTTTCCTCCTCGTTATTAACACAGCTTTCGTATGCTAATAATCAAACAGAGTTGGCTAATCGTGATAATGCACAAGTCTTTGATGATATAGGCACTAAGGATAATTAGTATTCGTTCATGCGTTGCACTACTCTGGCCTAAAAGCTTCAATGTGCCAGTGTGTTTGCTCACCGAACGAATTGAATTTCTATGCAATTGGCATATTGACATTTAAACGTGCAGAATTACACATAGGTACATGCATATGCACAAGAGCTGTGTAGCAGGCAACAATAACGTGGAATAATGTGTAGAGGTACAAGAGATGTAAATCAACGTTTTGCGCGAAACAGCGTAGCAAACTGTCGACTGCGTTGTTTAACGGCTCGGAAAGCAAATGTTCAAATTGCGGACATCAAATTGCCTGATTCGGTAGCTTTATAATTGCCTTCATCGAATGAATGACTGTCCAGTTCGCAAATGGATTCTCGTTATTTTTCCACTTTTATATGCATTTCTAATTAATTTGTAAATACAGTTATTACCTCACTCTCTGTACTTATCTTGAATAAAACCGCTTGTATTTTAGTTTATTTCGTTTAATCTCAGAAAATAATATTTGGTACTTTGATGTTGAAATCGAGAGATTATTATTGAATCGTCACAAATTTATGAAGCGTGCATATTTGCAATCGCAAGCTCAAAAGAGACATACCTGCTTTATTACGATGTTTGTGCCAAAATCATAATTTCTTCAATATAGATTTCAGATTGGTTGCCAGCGCAATGAATTTTATTATGACAGCAGTATATATCAATCGAAAATTGAAACAAATTCTAACACTTCTTCATAAAAAAGTTTGCGATTATTGATTCGTCTTGGAAACAAATATTCCGGGAAGTAAACTTCAACTTTCATGATCATAATAAATGGCAGGCTATTAGAAATTCGGAAATTGACGAAAACATTAGTTGAGCTCATCATACTCTATCTAAACTTCACGTGACTAAATCAACTCTACATTAGATCTACCTGCGCGCACACGTAGGTATGCAGAATCAGAGAATACTTTAGAGTAAATATTCGAAAAGTTGGATGCGAAAGTTTCAATTTCGGGATGATTTGGCTATATAAATTTCATACAAGTCGAATTAAATTTATACAAAGTTTCGAAGCGCACCAGACCATGCGTAATGTGATACTCAATTATAATATAATTTCTTAGCAAAAGTCGAATAACTTCACGCATAATTACGAAGGCGATGGATGCTTCAGCTTGCGTAATGCGCGCCGAAAGAAGGTGTACGTTCGCGTTCGTTTGCTCGTTTCAGCAGCGCACACGTTCGCTGAATAGTCGCGCTTTGGCGCAAAAATTAATTAAACCGGTGTACTTTATTCAACTGAGTTATATTACACGAGCGTGTACCGAATGCACAAAAACACAACGACAAGGCCCGCTGTGTATTCGCGCTGTAGATATTATTTGTTCAAATTTTTCGTTAATTAATTAACATTACCGTAAAGATCAAAACGGCGCGAACACAATGAACACGACGCGCGCGCCAACGAGATATGAATTCGCATTCAAATTATAAATTCGTGTACGACCGCCGAATGTTCGCTATCACAAAGCGCACATGTTTTATGCTAACAACACCGCACACCAAGGTACGTACGCATGTATGTATGTAATATACATGACTGCTAAACCAAATTAAACGTAATGATAATGTGCACAAAAAAAGCCGCCAGCGACTTTTCGGATTATGAATTTAATTGCGCATCCAATGTTATGTTTGACTTTTGTATCCTTTAGCTACCTATACCTGAAATAAATAATTTTACATCATTTTTTAAATTACATTTTTTCAATTTCCCGAGATAAAATAACATTTCGTGGAATTCATATGAAAACAATTCGTTTCCCTCAATTTCCAATACAATAGAACGCTTAACTTCTTAGGAAATAAGATTCAATCAATCAACTAAGCAAGTATATACGGTAAATAAGGAAATCGTATAATCGTGTACGCATAAACGGATAGAGTACGTACTGCTTCACTGACACACATTACGTCGAGCACTAATAATAGCGCACGCAAATTGACAAGATAAATCCCCGTCTTATTAGCTCCGGTAATTAATAGATTTCGATGACGAGGGAGGAGAGCTGTAGGCAGGTGGAGAGCATCATCATCGCACGCAGTCGTGTAATCTAGGATGGCTGGATGGGGATATTCATAGCGCATTTCTCCAATCTATTGCTCACAATTACAAAAGCATTGCTCTTAATTTAACTTCATCGATGTGTCTGCGCATTCACCCTCGGGTGGTACATAGGTTCGGAAGTGGAATATGGCATTATCCCAAAATCGATATGCAGCGCGTTTCTTAGATCATAATGGATGCGAGCCAAGCTCGCACACTCTTGTTCCTCGCATTGGTCGTGCGAGTATTGTCCTCCTCGCATTGCGCCTAAAGCTTTAGTTATGTCGAACACTAATTAATTCTGGAATTTCATTGTCGAGCACGCTGCCCATAGCCGTGCTCGCGCTTGAGAGTGAAAATCAGCGATGCATCAATAGAGCTTTCCGCTGAAGTGCGTGTGCATTGTGTGCGGACTAAGCTTAATGAACCGACTGACTACAGGCAAGCACGCGCGTTCAATTTAATTAATAATTTATAGTTAACTTTTATTTAAATTAAATTTACATTACGCTTTACTTATTCGAGCGATAATTAAACACGAAATTGTGGGAGATTAATTTTCAAAATGTATGAAAATTTTAATTAAAACCTTTACGGTAAAACTTTCTCGCTGAAATAAAAAATGGGAATTTTTTTTCTCTATGATAATGCTTATCTGGAATAGTCTACTGAAATGATCAGGAGAGCCGGAAAGACTACAGGAATGAAGAGGGTAAATCCTGTGATAGGGGTGTTCGATACCTGACCGTTAGGGTGCGCTTAGATCAATATGCTCCTGTTACGAGGGAGTTGAAACGATTGGAAAGCATCGAGCTGGAACGCGTATCGTAACAGGATTCGATGCACTCTCCTGTACTATGCTGTGCTCCTGATGGTAACTGATTGGTAATCGTCAATACCTGATTGGCCCATTACCGATTGAAAGGTCTATCAATACGACCGATAACAGACATTCACGTTGGATATGCACAAAGTAGTTTGGAAAATTACTAAACAAACTCGCAACTAAAGTGTTCTCATCGCCATGAGCTTTGCGTACGATTGCGTCGATTAACTTTAATGACTATTTTCATTTGAATTAATTCAAATGAGTTCGAATGCATAAAAAAGGCACTTTCAATGTGCAGGCCAATTTCAATTCGAAAAATTAGTTACACGTTTCAACTGCTACAATAATGTTTTAATTAAAGTCGCCAGCCGGTCGGAATCGCAGCTCGAATCTATTATTTTAATACGCTTTATTGATTTTCGCCAATTAAATTTTCAACTGTGCAACGGTTGCGGTTATTGGGAAAACGTGTAGACAATGGTCGCAGCCATAGAAAAAAACAAAGAATATTCGTAATATCTTTGAAATTTTATGATTTTTCTTTGAATAATAATAATTATTTATATCCTATTAATTTTCCCAGCATTAATTAATTTTATAATGAAAATGTGTTGCTTGCAAAGTTGAGAGTTTTGCAAAAACATTTCTTGGAATATTACAAATTAATGAAAACGTTTTACCATTATATTAACTTCATGGAAATATTTATATTTCACAATTTGCAACAGAAAGATAAATATAAATAATATATACTCGACCAAAAAGGCATAAAAACAGCAACCAAATATGTTATTTATGCATTTGTATTCGCTAAATGTAAATTTATCGTGAGTTGAAATCAAGATTTACGGATCAATAAAAAACATACTCGGATGAAATATACATCGAACATACACAAAATATCTGAATAGCTCAGGAAATTTGCTAAAAGTTTCTTCAAATTGTCCATTCGTGCCGTGCGGATAGCATAAATGTGCAGAGGAAAAAATGTCATCCGAAAAAAGCAAAGCGCATAGTAGTAAATCATGTCAACGGCCAAATGGGGGCGGGAGCTATACGACAAGCTATTACAGTTATCTCTCGCCGCTGCGCGAATAGTGCTTCCACCCCCGCAGCTTTTCATTTCGGACCCCGATCGACTGTGTGAAGAAGCAAATCCAAGAAAAAGAAAAAACCGCTCACTACTTTAATCTTTCAACCGTCTCTTGGCGTCTGATCCGACCTTACGTCGATAGCAAATTGATGTTAAACGAATAGAGGATTTCACCGGCGCGCGATGAGCAAAAAAATACATATTAGCTGCTTGTTAACGTCTTCGACTTTATATCCCGTCAATATTATTACAAGCTGAAATTTATTATTTAAACTTTTTATAGCTACTCCTCCGCTTTGACGATAAAAATCTCAGGAATTTAATATTTATTATACACTCGACTCCATTATACACGGCCAAAAACAGCCACTTTATTTTCTTTTGCAAGTCAAAGGAGGGAAACTTTGTTGCAGTAAGCCGACGACGGGCTGGAAAACAAATGACGCAATTAAAACTCGATAATATAGCGTGAATAGAAAACCTTGCGCTCGGATTTAATTAAAACAAATCTTCGCTGGTTAGTTTTATTATTGTGGCTGCGTAGAAATATGTGCGACGATAAATTATTTCTCCTCGCTGGGGCTCGCGCGCAGTCGACAAGGTATCCCAAGCATTTGGGGCGCACTTCCTGGCGTGATATTCAAGACCCAAGCACGCCAACCGTAAGGATCCTAACAAACAACATCGCTCGAATGTGTCTTCAAGCTCTTAACTACACACAATGTTCGTAAATTTGTTGATCCCTGATTACCGGAAAATCAATGAGTTGAGACAGGATGGCTTTGCTTACATAGATTTACGTTCGCATTTTAAAATTGATTAATGGCTTCAAGAGTGCACTGATAAATTGACTAAATAAAAATTGAAAAATCAAAATGCTAATTCATCAACTTCAACTTCAACTTCAACTCGTAGCCAACATTTATTCATAGAGCGAGTGCATGTGAAATATGAAGAAATTTCCACAGTAACTCAATTATTAATTAATTCCACGACAGTGCTTTAACAACGTCACTAAAACTGCAGTGATATCTGATGGAGAAATTGTCAAGTGGCGTATGTTTCAAGTGCTCTCTAGACATGTTTTACATCCGACGTACATGCATAAGGACGATGTTATCCTGTGCCAACGTTGCGCGGAATATGAGTGGATATATCAATATCGCATTACTTCAGTAAAGCACGCCAGAGTTAAACACGATCGAAATACAGATATGCATAGTTATGCCAAGGATGTTAAGTACACACAGTACGTACGTACACTGGCAGCTGCATCGTGCATAAACAAATTGCGTCTGCTGATTTATTAGCTGATCAATATTTAAGCACTAGCTGTCTGCATCTATCGGCGTGAAAAAGTTGATGGGTTTAAGCTAATTTATTACGAATGCAAACGTGGTTTCTCTTTAAAGTGCAGAATCTACAAGAGTGCTACGACTGCATAAATGTGCGCTTGTTCAATACACAAGCATGAAGGTGACTACTAGTGATATTGACGTCACTAGCAACGAGGCCAGTGCACTCCAGTATAGCGCATATATACGTTCACGTACCGGTTTCAGGGTGATTTAAAGGGGATGATGCGAATTTCCGTATTGTTAATAACACTGCGCCAACTTATAAATTATGCAAGCTTGCCATTTCCTAATATGATTTAACTTTAAAAATCACTCACCGATACGAATAATCTAGTGAAATTCAAAGATTCTCAACTCTTTTATCAGAATCAAGTTGCGAGTTCGCTCACTACGAATTGAGAATGCTCGAACCGTCTGCCGTCAAGTCGCCCATTTTATGAAGGACTTCCTATGCGTCGAGATGTTACATTATTATTATAGATGAGACTTACGTCAAAGCACGAACAATAAACGCCAGAACCGTATTAAACGCCTTCAACTATGACGCCAATAAAAGTTCGCGGATAATCAACATGATTTACTTCTTGCAAACGGCTACAAGCGCCAAGTGTACCACTTGGCCGAGTGTAAATACTCGACTGGTGGCATAATAAAAGGAAAGCCAGTTACATATTCGTAAATGTATGGCTTTAACATTGAATAATTGATTTGGAACTTCGATGTGCGACATGATTTAAAATACACGTACAGCTCGTTGGAAACTTGCATGTTGTCCATATGCTGTCTGTCCACATGCAAGTTTCCATCCAAGGCCTTTCAAATGCTTTTAATATTGCTTCAACGGATGGTCAATGATATGCACGCAACTCGTTCACTACTAAGCCCACTCCAGTACAAAATGGAAATTAAGTTTGTTATTTACTTAAAACATTGTTATCCATAATCTAGCATATCTATTTAGTAATAAATATTTCCCGATGCCATCCACTCTAAGGGCCGGCATAACTTTTCAATCATTCAAACAAAGTCCAGTAATATTTCCACAACTAAATTGCGCAAAAAACTACACGTGAATTCGTTCAATTCAATTACGAAGTTCGTTTAACGAATGGGCTCGGAATCGTGGATGCGCCAGGTTCATGCCAACTTCTACTTCTTATTTACTGAAACGCTCTGCTTGTTTCACGACTTGACCTGCATATAAAACGCGCAAAAGCACACCGCACGAAATACAAGATAGTTAAAAAGAAATGTGGACTGCGGCGGCTAAAGGGAATAGAAAGATGGAAAAGGTTCGCGCAGAGTACGCTCTTTGACTTGGGTGAATACTTCAAATCAAGTAGAACACTCTTCACGTGCATAAATTTGGCATGTACACAAACCGCTCCCGGCCGAATGTTTGATATACGAGTAATCTAAGAAGCCGTTCGTTGGCAGTCCTTTTTTCTGCAATGACGGATAAAACTTTAACATTCAGACGCACTGAAGCACCGCTTCTCCCTGGACAAGATATGAATACGTTTTGCGAAAATTTATGTTCGCAAATATACGAGTTATATTCAACGTATTGAATTGTGAATTATTTATTATCCTTCTTTTCTGCCCCCAAGTATACTTATAAAAATGAAAATTATATAGAAAACTTCATAGCTAATTAAACTAAAGTCATTAGCAGTGTACGTATTAAACTAATTCGTTGAATGAAAGTAAATATAACGCAAGCATATAATTCCAATCAAATATAAATGAGCAGCGCATAGGAAATGATGAAAAACGTAGTGAATGTAAGGAAAACTATTACAAGCATATCTATTTTTAGCTGGTTGATTACCGCACAAATATTATTGTTTCGAATTCGTCCTACGATTGGGGTCATCTCCATTTTTAACTGCTGAATTAAACTGACTGAACAATTAGCACGTCATGACAAGTACAGTGTTTGCATTTTATTAATATCGTATTTGGGGTTGGCATTAACATGTAATTCGAATACGTAGGTGCTTAATTGAACGCACGAACATTGAACGCACGTTACAAGTGGAAAGAGAAACGAATTACAAACTCAGTTAACATGCCACGTATCTGTAATTACTTGACAATAATTATTCATTACGAATAATTGCTAATCTACGAAACACGCTTACTAATGTAGTAGCAATCATTTCTTCGTATGGGTTCATTAAAAGTAATATGGTCAATTAAAGCATAAAATAATTGGATACTATTACTGCAATCTGATAATTTGAATAAAGCGCAAAATATAAAAAGTAATGACTGCCTATCTAATTTCTGGAAAACTAATGAACCACACATTACTATCAAAGGAGTTAGATCAAAGAACATTTTAAAACTTTAAACGTAAACTTATTCATCTAATTTTCTTCATAAATAGAACCTATGCATTGCCATTATATCTATACATAAAGTTCACGTTCAATTTTTATGTTAGAAAATGGTATAGTACGAAACTAATAATTTCTTCAATTATGCGGGCTTTCATGCGAGTGAATTTAGTATGCAAAGGATTTTTCATTATTAGCATGTCAACAGGTAGTCCACCAATCAAGACGTCAACTAAAAAGCCCCATTTAAATGCACGTTCGTACAAATGTGTATTGAAATAAACAAATTATGAAATATAATATTCATAATCATGTCCGCATCGTAGTACAAATTGCCGCTATTTAAATCGTAGCGCATCGATGCACCGCAAAGTGGGTAAACACATTGAAACTCACCTGATTAGTTCCTGTCAATGTGTTGAGGTTTTGTGGTACAACGACCCACTGTGACGGATTAAAGATCATGCACGTTGCGAAAGGAAACATCACTACCGATTGACTCAATGCACAAGTGAAACAAGAAATTGTGTGATCAACACGTTGGTAAATCAAGATGTAGATGAATTTTAAGCAGGACCCTAAAGTGTCACTAGTCCATACAACACAAGCAAACGTCCAATAACACACAACGTCTGTGGGTTTCTTTGTATGCCCGTAGGTTTCGACTAGTCTTTGGCGCTTGTGCTAGGCACATGTTCGGAGGCGGTGGTGGCGGCGCCACTGATATATACCGGCAAAACAACATAACGATCGATACATACGTAGTATCTTTTCCCGTTATTTTGTAAACCATGCCAAAATCCCGCCACTTATTTGATTCAAGACCTACTTTTCCTATGACATACTTTTGTCAGGATCCATGTCGAGATATAAAACATCTACCCATTCCTTTGTTTGATTGTTTCAATTCGAAATCGCAGTCATTGGCATCACAAAACAACTTCCTAAAGTCGTTATAACCCTATAGCATGTAATAAATTTCGCTATCGCATTTGATCTTAAGGATATTCATTATCCTTAAAATTAGCAGGCCCATTTTGCTTACAATTTTAATTTATAACTTAATATAAATCTGAATTAACACGATAATTAAGTAAAGTAAAGTTAAGCGCACCTGAAAGAGAAGGAATAGATAGAAAAGGTATACTAATTGTGGCCTACAAACTTGTATAAATATTTCATTTAAGACGGGGTTTGAAGATTACTTTTTGCTCATCTTAAAGCAGAAAAGAAATAAAAACAGTAAATCTGACCATAGATACAGTTTGGAGCTTGGAATTGTTATTGTTGGAATGCATTATAGGTAATGCTGAAAAAATTAATTAAATAGCAAAGAAAAATATTAAATGCAAGCATAGTACACCTCGTCCGCCCTAATAACAGTAAAGGTTGCTACTTAAAACTAGCAAACAAATTTAATGGTTACTGGGGTTACTGTCCGAAATTGCACATGACGCAATCCACACCTTCCATTGACCATTGCACTTAAGCTATTTAGAGGAACTACATGATGACGCGTGATTTTATCAAATTCAATATTTAATATGATACCATATCATGCCATAAACCTATTGTGTTGAAGTTTCATATGTTTAAAATGATTCAAACTCAAAATGGTTATACATATATTCGGCTCAGCGTCCCAACCACTGTATCGTGAAGGATACAAGGAAGTAAAGTATCCTGGGTATCCTATGAAGGATACAAGGAATGAACCATCACTAATGTTAACTTCAAACCAGAAGTATTGCCATTAATTCTGGTGCATATGAATACCCTTGTCTTGCACTGATATTCACTAATAAACGCTGAATATAAAAATCAATTGTTGATAACTCCCCGCACAAGCATATGTAAATATACGTTCAAAAAAACATTGGTTTTTGACACTAGAACTTAAATGTCAAATTAAAGACTACTGTAGATGAATTATTACTTCTTCAGATAATAGGTTTCGTTACAGTATTAAGTTTGCGTTGGAAAAGTAAAATTTCAACACTCAATAATTAACCAACATACATTATATTGAACTGAAAAGAGGGCTAAGGTACTACAGCAAAAGTACCATTACTTGTTTACGTCACGACGTAAAAATCATTATGGCCAGTTTGACTTTAAAACTGTAAACAGATTTTGAAAAACTCATTCCGGCAGAAAATTTACGTAATTCATGTTAATTAATCACTTGGCGAACTGTGCATAGATACAAATGGTCAAATACATACCTTGGGTACAATTCCATTGGTCCTATTATAACCTCGCTATGTGGTATCGTTGCACCTTCATCATAATGTTGATTATTCACTGATATTACTACATATTTAAATCGTCTTGTCTTGACTAGTATCTGCGAAAACACATTACGTTAACTTCATACCTAACGAATTACTTAAAACAATTGCAATTTTAATCACGAGAACACCATGATTGCATAGCGACCAACCAGAAAAGGACGGGATGACGTCCTCAACAATGCCTTGCAAGAAATACGGACTTAAGTTAACCAACGGTAACCGATTCCACCCGACTAGAACACATTTAAATCATGTGTAAACCGCTCTTTTAATAATTTTATTATAGGAGGTATGCTATCACGTTTCATCAATTCAATTATAGTTCTTATCACTTAATAATAATCTCAGATCATATGCTAATATTATTAATATATAAGCATATCTATTACATTGACTTGTAAAGTGCCTAAGTATAGCTTGTACATTACTCTTATTTTATGTTATTGACACTGTATTGGAATTTGTTAAAATCGCTTGTTTACACTTTAGCAATAAACTCCTATGGTTATAATTTCATAACCATAGGACAGTTAAATTAAACATTGAACGTCATATAAGTAATGATAAAATAAGTGATTATGTGTCAGGAATTGGTGAGTTTGTACTTTAGATATGGATAATTGTAACAATTCTGTGGATACAACGTAATAAGTTGCTTCCTTAGTTTTCAAAGAAGGAAGGCCCTGGAGACGTGCATACTTACATTTGCAGTATTGCCTGCATTTATACGACATGCTAATATATGTAAGTGGAACTTAGAGTAATATGTACGAGTGAAGTTAGTGTTTTGAGAAGAATTTTGAAGTCCCTGAATATTCATTAATGTTCACGAATTATAAGAGGTTTCATGTTTAGACTTCGTATAACAAAATAGCCCGGCCGCGAGAAAGATATAACCTAAACTATGAAACTGTTGCATATTTAACAAACTATCACATATAATGAAGAACAACGTAGTTCGTCGAACATCATATTTTAAACTCTCGCTCCAAAAACTGTGCTACCACGTGATGGCGACCGATGTAAACACAACCAAACAACAATTGCTAATGTATACACGTTAAGGTTATGTCAGAGTTTTGATGTTCAAACATAAATAACTGTTATTATAATTTTTGATAATGTCACATTGATAGATTTGGGGTGGTATAGTGAAAAATATTCTGCTTGATTTTTAGGCGAGGTCTACCATTTTTGTCATTGTTTTTATGGAATATGTGTTTGTGATTGCAATACAGATTCATAGTATATTACACCAAGTATTTTAAATGTGCCTAAATGGAGACCAAGGGAAATGCTATGGAATCTGGAGATATGGGGAATGTGCAAACTGGAAAAGAACTTTCACCAATATTACAAAAGAAACGTTTACCACGTAAACATTTAGTTAAGAGATCTAATAATAGGGAAGAACAACAGGTAGATTCAAAATCATGTAAAAGTCGAAATTCAGGTATACCTGTATGTGTTAAGGATCACATTACTTCCCCACAGAGTTTAACAAAAACAATACTTACTAGCAAATTACCAAGCTCTGATAAAAATGCTAAAAACTCTAGACAAGACAAGCCTCATAAGATTCCTGGACTATTAAATATAAACACCCCAACAATGGAAAATACAAAGCCACATAAGTTATTACCGCCTCACAATATAAAGTCTCATTCAAAACAATTAGATTTGGAACATAGTGCTGTGGGAAATGAATCAGCAGAAAGACCAGTAAATAATTCTCCAAAAGTGCAAAGTACCATTACTAGCTTAGGCCATATGGACATGCTATATCGTAATAACAAATTTGATAAGACTGCTGTAAGTGCATCAACTACATTTGATTCTATTGAATCTGGAGATTTACATGAACTTAGAGAATTCCTTAATGCAAGTGTTGAATACAAAATGTTCAGAACCCCAGAGTGTACAAGTCCTCATGATTGTATTATAGAAGAAGAAGCACCTAAGGATTGTGGAAGCCAATTGAATTATGATTCAGTTGATGAACATCTTGGAACTTATGTTATTAGTGAATCAATAACAGAGAATATTCATAATGAAGTTGGCATGACTAACTTAAGTTTGCAAATGCAAACAGATCAGTGGAAACATCAACAATTCATTAATGATCCATTTAGGGGTTTTGACAATGTTGAAATTAAAGAGATTGAAGATAATTTAACTTCAAGACGGGAATTCTACAAAAGCTTGAAGCCCTATAAGATGAACAAGAAAGATTACTCCAGCCTTAATTTTGTTACAAATGAAGTCAATAACTCCACCAATGGACAATCCCACAATAAGATTGTTATTAGTAGTGTTAATGGAGATAATAGTGAAGACATTTCTATAACACCAAATAACCGTGTAAAGATTTCTATTGATAATAATTGTATTAAAATTAAAATTAAGAGTCCGCTAGATGGGCAAATCAAGTTTCAAGATCAAAGTCCCAATGATTTGGTGGCTATTGCTAATACAGAACAAGGTAAATATTTAAAATAAAATTTATTGTTTCTTATCTGAATTTTACATTTATAGCCAATGATATTGTTTCCGAAATTTTAGAAAAGGTTTATGGTATCGTCAGTCATAAGGAACCAAATGATATAATACAAAATGGAAATGGTAGTATCTCCGCATCTCCCTACGAAGAACCTTCATATGAGGAACCTGTGCCGTTACGAAAGTCTGAAAATCATTGCAGCGAATTAGTAAAGGAGAATCTCACAACATCTAATCAAGAGCCAATTTGTATGGGTGGGTTTAAGTCTGCTGGTGGCAATAACATAAAAATAAATAATAAATTTTTGAAAAAAGCAACATTCATGTACGAAAACTTGAATATTGAGAGTCATGCATCTAAAGAAAAGAACTTCGCACAGGCGGGTAGTAGTACAAATACTGAAGGCAAATTGTATACTCCGTTATCAGAAGGTGGATCACATTCTCAAAGAGGCTCAGGGTTTCGTCACGGACACCCCCGTATTTCTCATGATAAACAATGCAACGTAAGATCTAGAGTGATAACAGCAAAACCTCATACCACCGAAGCTGAATCGATTGTTATTGACCCTCCATCGAAGTGTGGATTTTCGAGCGCCTCCGGAAAAGCAATAAAAATTGATATTGACAAACTAAATATGTTTGCGTCTAAATTTGAAGAGTTCGGAGACCCAACAACTTCAAATTTCTTCCAAGAACATAGAGAAGTTATCCCAAATCCCTTCAAAAAGCCCGAGAGAACCTCTCCTGAATTAATGGGTGATATGGTGGGCATGCCATTAAGTTATCATAATCCGCCAGGAAATTCGAAAAGTAGTAATTTAAATGCAAGTACCCCCATACGTACTGCTCCAAAGAAACGCCTTGGCGTTTCGCGAATTAAGTGCACTGATATACCGAAAGAAAAATTAGAGAGGGCACGGTTACTTTTTGAAGATTGCGATAAAAGTTTGCCCTATGTTCCGGGTAATAAGGATAAATCGTCAAATATTGACATGTGCTTGAAGAGTCCAACTAGATCCTTTTCTGAAGACAGTTTGGTACTTGCAAGTACTCCAAATGAGGGATATGGGTATCATAAAGTCAATACCAAATCAATGCCAAAAAAGCAATCTCTACTCATTGAAAGGAAGACATCACCACCTAAAGGAATAATTTCTACATATGATAAAGACTCCATATTTGTATTTCATGAGAAGTCATGCAGTAATTTTGAAGTATTACAAAATGATATTGATATTGAATACATGAATTTAAAAAGAAAGCTGGACATTTTAACTGAACGTAAACAAGCAATTGAGCAGCAAAGACATCTCATCGAGGGTTCAGTCCAAGAAAGTAAGAGAGCCAAACCAGGAGTTCTAATGCGAAAAAAAATGAGTGCAGCATGCAGAGTACACTTATTTGAATTGAATTACACATCTAACCAACATTTTAGTTATTTTAATGTTGACGACAAAGTTTTTGAAATTACACCAAAAAATGCGGAAAAAATGCATTTTAATTCTAACAATATCGAATATCGAGCTACGCTTAAAACCTTAGATGGTGCAAATGTGATACCAAATACTAAAAATACCATTGGCGCAACAGAAATCGGGAACGCGCTTCAAGCTATGGATGGTGTTGATCCACGTTTAATTCCAAAAGGCTGGGTACTAAATCATTATAAATGGATAGTATGGAAATTAGCCAGTTACGAAAGAAGATTACCGCAGTATTTCGGACATTATTTAACCGTTGACAATATCATGCAACAATTGAAATACCGTTACGATAAAGAAATTGATCAAGCGCAACGTTCATCTTTGAAAAGAATACTGGAGAAAGATGACGTACCTAATAAGCGAATGGTCCTTTGTGTTGCTGACATAATCCAGGTGAAAGAAATTTAAATGTCTTATATTGGCAGAATGAATAGTTTATTTGTTTCTAGGTGTATGCTAATAATTTTGAATTATTACTAACGGATGGTTGGTACGCAATCAGAACTATTATTGATTCCATATTGTGTCAACAAATACTTAAAAAGAGAATAACGATTGGTATGAAACTTATCATCCAGGGCGCGGAATTGATTAATGGCGAGGGTTGCCATCCTCTGGAGGTAAAAATTATAAGATATAAATAGCTTAAGAGTAAATAATTATTCGACTTTGCAGATCCCTGATCATACCAAACTTAAAATTAGTTTTAATGGTACTCGACGAGCTGCTTGGTATGTAAAATTGGGATTTTACAAAAATGCTTTCCCATTTCCAATATCTTTGAACACAATTGATGTAAATGGTGGCATTGTGCCATGCGTAAAAGTATTTATTATTCGCGCATATCCGCTGCGTTATATGGAAACGCATAATGGTACAAAAAGTATGTTATGATTTGTTAAAATGATGGCACTTAAATAATTATGGACTTTATTGTAGTTTGGCGTAATAGTAGGGCCGAAGAAAAACATGCTACAGATTTCGATATGGAATGCATGAAAGAGTTGGAGAAAATAAAACTTAATGTTATTGATGAATATGAGCGCGAATTGTATAAGAAAACTAATAAAAAGTGGACCAAGCAATCTATAAGTGGAATAAGTTGCCCTAAAACTTTATATCAAATAATGGAAGGAGCTAATGATCCAGAATGTGTTTATGTAAGACTTTTACATTTGTTTATTGCTTTATATTTATATTGTTGGGGCATTTAAGAACTTGTTAAACTCGCACCAGAAGTCGCTGGTTATGGACTATAAATTGAATGCTGCGTCAGAACGACAAAGGGAAATTGCAGAAAAGATTTCGAAGCAAGTAAATATGGTTAACAGAACTAAACGCGAAGTGACTCCTGTTAGAAGACTTCTTGTCACTGACGCGTTGAAGCAAAATAAAACTTGCGTTGTAGTTAATGTATGGCGTCCCTCTGAAGATCAATTACACATGTTTAAAGAAGGGAGTTGTATGACCATTTACAATCTAAATATGAGGTAGGTTTATTAGATATAGATTTCTCTAAAATGATTTGATATTGAATTATCATAGGAAAACGAATGAATTAAATACTACATTTCGAACATTATATAAAATACATGATAACTGTACTTTCAAATCATACGAGCGCCAAATTCTGCCGATAGCAATGACGACAGATACTTATTACAAACCTATGTTTAATGAGTTTGACACTGTTGGTATAATTGTGGATATGCAAATTAATACATTCGATCAAGAACTTTGGCTAGCCGATATTGTTGGTAGACTACTTTTTGTGAAAATAGTTGATGGACCAAAAATATGTTCATTACTTGACAACCAAAATGTGGGATATGTGGTGGCATTATCCAATTTAATGCTGCAATCTCCCCATCCCAAGTTCGGGCAAGCTATTGCTAGTCAGTATACAATTATTACACAATATCCCGAAGAAAAGTATCTTCAAAATGGACTGGAAATCTTTAATAGCCAACTTAAGGTATGCCCGTAATTCTGTGAATATTATATATTAAATCTCTAGCATTTTTAGAATACATCGAAGCTTATTAGAGAGTGTAAGCATAGTATTGAATCTCTTCGTTCCTACGTAAATTTGAAAAATTACTCCAATAGAATGGACTTTACTTTAAACCAACAGTTTGAATATTCAACAAGGTCTGAAGATTTGCACGATGAGAATACGTCTATTCCTTCAGAACTAACAATTACTGATGTGGCTATGTCTATGATCGATACCGATCAGTTTTTATGATTCCAAATATGAACAAATTATTTCCGTGGAGTTCGATGATGAATACTAGCAGGAATACTGGGTATTGTTTTTCTTTTGCTAAAAATTTTAAATATGAGTTATAATATAAATATAAAATTGTTTGTTAAATATTAAATTATATTTTATATATGAAAGTGGGCTTAGTAACTGATTCTTACATTCACGAAGCTGCGCATGCGTTGCGGTGTGCGTTGGCGCGTGCAAGTTTAAGTTTGAAAGAGTTGCGGATTACATTTCGTTTAGCCGCGCGAGCGCGATGTTGTATTTTCCTCACAAAAGTGAACCGCACAAAGGTATTTGATTGTGATCAGCGAAAGAAATAAGTTTTGTTAAAATGCAGTGACCGTTTGAAATAGCTAATTGATTGGTTCTTTAACAAACGATAAAATGGTCAGTGACAAGGAATATTACGACTTGCGTGCCGATTTGGAAGATGGTCATTACAAGAGCTATTTTGCACGCTCAATGGCTGTAAACGCGCAATACAGGGAAAATAAAGCACAGTGTTTGGCCATTGACAAAAGTGTTGGCAACGTAATCTGCTATAATAAACAGAATGCTGATGGCTACGAAGTTATTGGAGATACGCTACAAGAATCCGCTTCCAGCACGACGCATGATGCAGCCAGACTGGGAAAGGTAAATTATAAAGGCTAAAAATAACTAATATAGAATAAGGCAAATATTTTGCAATGTGAATGGAGAGAGGAATGTATTCATTCCTCGGAGCGCACTCATTCTTGTCATTCAAGAAAAGACAAATATTTTTGTAACGTTTTAAAGAAAAAATGTACAAAATAACATTAAAAGTTTTATTCAGCAAAAAAACAAATTATTATCATATCACCTGCCATGAGAATGACCCTCATCGAATAATATTTCAGGGTCCGCATTATCCAGACCCACTTTTTACAATTACTTCCAATATTTAAATATGCCCTCCAATTAGCATTTCTAATCAGTCATATTTAAAACGTGTAAAGTTATGTCACTATGTTCAAATATATTTTAAGAATTTATTTACATTTACAATGAATGAGCAGTGCATCGTGCCATGAGTTCATTAACACGTAAAGATTGTGTTGGCGCTTGAGTTTATCCTCAAACTCACGTAGCTTTCATCAGTATGTTGCTAGATTCAATGAGCATATATAGTAAATTAATTCATGTATCTAGGTAAATAAATACTTGCCTTGAATAGAAATAATATAAGTGCAAATATGGACATGATTCGCAAGGGTTAACCACGCAAAATTATTTAACTTGTGCGGGCATTTGTGCAAAATTGGTAGTTTCTTAGAAATAATGTAGAATACAATAATAGAAGTACATACACAGTAAGTCTGCGCTGTGCATACTTAAATGAATTTTAAACTATATTTTTAGCACAAAGCATACATATATGTACATACATATCAGACACTGGACCGGAACTATGCTACCTGCACACGAGTCGAGCACTTGTAGCATTATTTCCGCTGATAAAGCGCATGAATCACGTTTATAGGATAGCGTCCAACACACGCACCCATCCCTTTTTACAAGTGTCTCATAATTCAGAGTCACTGTCTGTGAAATATTTAAGGATTCATTATATGCACTGTCTGATAGCCAATGTGTGTGAATCGCCGGTGTTAGTATGACTAACGCACTTCACTTAGCGTACAACATTATCGGAGATATAATAAACAATACCGCGCTAAAACAATTGTTGTTTGAACGTATAAATCGTAGATAGGAAATGTTTGTATTAAAACAATTCTTTTGCGACGTGGTGAGTTGTGAAACAAGGAAAATGGAGGTAATTATCATGCCAGATAATTATTTTAACGACTACACATTGGCAATGATACTTTAAACATTGCGCTTTCTTATCATTTTCGTGTTTTATTCACATACCCATATAACGCATTAAGTTAATTCTTAAATTACTTTGTTTCTTACCATTTGGTGTTTCGAGAATAAGCTTTGTCAAAAAGCATGGGAACCATCCGCTTTCTGTCTTGTGATTTTAAACAGGAAAACTTACAAGCCACCGTAATGTATATGCGAACGAATAAAAATAGATTACACATCTTGGTTGGTCTCCTATTGTGCTGTGCGATGTCTTCTATTGTGCGTGCACACATTAATAGTTCGTTATGCTTGGGCTTTTTCATGTTTAACATAGTACTGAATTGTTGTCGAGATTAATTGTACGCTTGAATAACAGTTGATCTATTTGTGCTCGAAGGGCTTTGAATTATTCGTGCAGCAAGTGCTCGAAATATAAGAAAACATTTACTTGTCTGTGAAAGATGACTTATTTACGGTGTCTCGATGAAAGTAAAACACACTTCCTGTGCTATGCGCCTACACCGCGCATAGGATTGCGTGGACGAAAAATAGTTCTGTTCTAAAAGTATCTCTGCGGTCAGCTTACTTTGAAATGTTTTTAAGTAAACCTACTTTGAAATGGTGCGTTTTTAGTCAAAATTTATTGAAAAGCGTGAACATTGCACAACATTAATTTGCGTGCAATCAAATATACGATGTTCCAAAGCAGTTGAAAGTAATTAGATACAGCGCATAACTTTGGAACTTTTCTTAATAGGTACGTGTTTACAGAGTTATTTTCATTGCAATGCAACGATGCACAGTAGGACCAAACTGTTCACATTCCAATAAAGTTGACACGTTATATTTATAATTTCCGTTTTGTATTGATAGCTAATTAACTAGTGTTCCATAACATAATATGAAATTTGAAAACAAATCTAGGAGCTTGTGAGATATAAACTAAGTAATAAGTTGATTTTAGTTCCACTGTACGGTAGTCTAGGTATATTTATATTTACACCATTTGGTATTCTTCAAGATTTGAATGCTGCAAGCCATGGAAGAAAGTGTGCGTGGATGTAAAGTATGTTTAATGGCGTGATTTGATGTAAAATAGCAAATGGTATTACGTGTACTTTCGAAAATTATTGCTTAGAAGGGCTGTCGATTTAAATTTGATTCATGCATCTCATAAAATAGTAAACATACCTGCAGCAATAAATAAATAAAATTACATAAAAATTGTAATAGGATAGGTACCCTTATTTAGCAATTCGCAATATGCAAATGATTGAATTAATTACTCGTTGCCT
Organism: Anaulacaspis nigra; assembly: GCA_030264675.1. Lineage (NCBI taxonomy): Eukaryota > Metazoa > Arthropoda > Insecta > Coleoptera > Staphylinidae > Anaulacaspis > Anaulacaspis nigra. Next base: position 204,431 of record JARJDV010010069.1, read on the forward strand.
GATACGAAATGTTTTTTTTCTTCGTATGTGGCGTGTTAAGATTATACGTGCATTCGTTGCTATAGATCCGTGTAGATCAGTCGCCGGAAAAGGAAATAATTAATCGTTCAACTAACCACGTAGGTGATTTAACAATTTTTAACGCCAACTAAAAGTGGCAAAATGAACTACATTGCTGAAAGGAGAATGTAAATTAACTTACGATGACGTACATTCCGCATGTTTTGATTCTTTATAATTAGTTTTCCATAAAAAGCAGATAAGATTTTTTATATCGTCTTTACTCAAAACAGCGCGTCTTATTTGATAAGTTTCATTCAAAATTAATCATATTTCATTATAACAGTTTAAAGTTTACGTTTAAAAAGTTAACTCTTGTAACAACAAGCATTAACAGTATAAATTCTTATCCGGTATATGCGTTGTATATCTACATACAATAAACCGTTACAAAATATTGAAAAGGCAAAAATTAAATGTTATAAAATACATGTGTTTATAATGTTTGCAATTATAACAGTTATCAACAATATTTATTCCTGATTTTATCGCGACTAGTTGTACTTGAACAGATACGCTGCGACTTTAAGACAACAAAGTTTATCTTAAGATTAGAACATATATAATTAAATTCACATTCAAATATAAAATACTAACCTGTTTAAAACAACGACCGGGATGCAGTTTTTAACATGTATGTTCAGAAAACCGGAAGACGATTGTCAGAACTCGTTTTCATCTTCATGGAAGTGTGGTACATAAATATGAAAAAGGCAAATTACCTCCAAGATAATCGTTTTTGAAATAATTATATGAACGCGAGAATGTATGTCTCAGAAAAATGTGAAACACTCGACATCGTCAACATCGCGCTACAACAAAGAAAAGTAAACTAAATACCAAGCATCCGGGCGTTTCATAAAGCCTGAGCAATTGCAGACCTCAGTCCGTGCAATTAAGTCTCTTTGAAAGAAATGATTAGTAGTGCCATCAAAAATCATGAACACGAAACTGCTCATACTCCGTAGAACATATGCTGTTAGATTGCGGATGTTATTAAGTACATTCTAAATAAATCAAATACATTTTTCTTTAAGAAAACGGTTGCTATGATATAATAACGCGGCTGCTTAATTGTACCTATAAAGTGTTTCAAAGTTATTATAAAGTTCTTGAGAGTTATTTGCAGAAATTATACGTACAAACTACTACTTTAAAAAGTGTATTAGAGGAGCAACAAACATAAAACCGTATTTTCTTTGTTACTTGATGTGATTATATTAATTATTGTCGTGCGGTTGTTCTTACTGCGGAAATAATTTATTAGTAAGTACCAAAATAAGTTGCATTACATAATACGTTAATATAACATTAATTAGATTCTCAAGAACGTTATTGTTGAAAACAAGTCATTCAAGTAAAATGATGAAAGTGAACTCATGTGTAAAATGCTCATATAAGTTATCAAAAGTTTTCCTCGCCGTGTAATTGAATAAAAATCACTTGGACTTTTTACGTGCAATTTTAAACAATATCGAAAATTTTATAGTCGTATTGTGTAGAAGTAATACAATGTTTAGGTAACAGAAATTGTAAAAGTATTTCTAATCTTCTACAATAATCCACTTAAGCGTATATAAAATGTTGTCATATAATAATAGCAATAAGGAACTTGTTTAAAGTAAATTCCGCATTTAAGCTATATTGTTTAAATTTCAATTTCGCATCCTGATTTGATATAAGTATCTGGGAAAATTGTACGCAAGGAAATGATTTTATAAATTTCATTGGAATTTAAATCTATCAAAGAAACTCACACAAAATAGAAAATCGTAATTGTATTCGCAATAAAAGGGAAATTAGTGAGTTAGTTAGTTATCGTTTCTCATTGCTTTTCTTTCAACAGATACTGGAAATAAAAATTACTCTTCCTGGCGTTTTAAGAGGCTGGGAAATATAGAAATCCATTCTGTATTACAATTGTTATCTTTGCTGCAATGAGCGTTGGACGCAGTTATTATTGGAGTTCATTAATTTGCAGTTTTGTTTAACTTTCTCGTCAGTTAGTAATAATAAAACCGATGCTGTAAAAGCGTTGGAGATCTCACCGCAAGAACATTGTTTGTATACACAATAATTATGCAAAACTCAATCTGCACTTGTGTTATTACAACAGCATTTCACAATAACTACTTTAGTTTTAAGGCCGGGATGCAGTTAACAATCAGCGCTCTCGCCCATTAAGCTTTACAACAGTTCTTTCCAAGTTTCTGTAATTCTTCACATCTTTGAAGAAGGTAGGGAATTAATAGATTTTTTGAGCACAAATGACTTTGAAGACGAGTTCGTTTTTAGGCAATGTTTCGCTTTTGTTTCCAAGATGGATTATGTAAACGTTTACCAACGTATTGTTTATAGAATTTTTATTAAAGTATGGAAATATAAAGTTTTGCAATTCGAGATATTTATCAGATAATATTTGATTATGCTAACTGCATATCTTTCAATCGACAACGATATGTAGGAAGACTTAAGTTAATCTATCTGCATTTATAATGAAAGTTGAAATATCATTCTCGCAATAAGATTAAATACTTAATAATATATCGTAAACTTATGCAGATTGCTGATAAAATATATAAGTAATTAATTATATCCTTAACTTCAAGTGTAAATTTAGTAATTAATCATTTTCTTGCACATATTAATACAAAATTTGATGCTAATATATTTTAGTTTCCAATGACGAAAGTTCATTGGTCTTGAAATAAGTACCTAAATTTAATTTTCAAATTAAGTAAACACGAATTTAAATATTTAGTTCCCTGAAAGCATTCCTCGATTGAAGGCGTAGTACGTTTGAATTAAATTCAAGTGTTTTATTTAATCTTATTGACCATTCGCGTCAAACACTGCGAATGTTAAATTGAGCAAATTCCACGAAGATGAGTGTTATGGGAATACAAAATGAATTGCAAGGCTTTTATAAATAAGCGAAGAACACAAATAAGGCGTGGAAGGTTAGCCACTCTAGTGAAATATTTCTTAAATGCCAGAGCATGTCAGGTTGCGAAGAAACTCCAATATAATGGACTGAATTTTTTCGTTATAGTATTTACATTTGCCCGTGGTGCTCATAGGATTGTTTCTGCTTTAAGATCGTACTGGGAAGAGTAACTTTTATTTCCATTTGCGTTTTATGTAGTACCATTATTGAGCAACTTCAATTTACATTAACGTATTATTAAACATTTATGATATAACAACAATAAAATTACGCTTAAGTATAGGTTCAATAACACTTGCATTGGTAACGAGTTAACAAAAACGGTTGTAAAAGTTAATTACAAAAAATACTGTTATATTATAATTGGATTTACTGTCATTTGTGTCATTTTTTCAAGATAGTTGGAAGCAGGTTGAAAAGGAAATCAGAAATACGATTTTAATTAGAAAATAGAATGGCTATTATTTATTTCTCTATGTGCTCTGCACTAGTTCTGAATAATTCAATATTCATGACGAATTATCCACATCTTGAAATGCGAAATGATTAAACGCATTATTGTAATGCAAACTTGGCGTATGATTTGTTATTAACTAATACTTCTTGCTCGCATTAGCATTACAATAAAATGTATTACAACTCTATTGTAGGTTACTGCTTAACGGATTACTATTACATGAGAATAAGTCAGAAATCAAATTTCATAGTGAGAGCAAGCGAGTTGCAAACGCCGAAGAGCGGTTTCACAATAATGTCAGAATTAACACAACTGTTTTGTTATTAGAGCGGAATGAAATTTATTGTCAATAACTGCATAAAGCAATAAATACCTAAATGAACAATAATTTGATATTTTTACTATTATGGTGGTCGAACGCAATTGAAATATAGTGATACAATTAATTTATATGCTAATAAGCACATTTAATTTAAATATTTAAATATTGGTATTAACTGTAAAAGGATTATTTTAATTAAATTCAATGATAATTCGAAAAAGGATAAGAAAATTGGACATCAAGGATTTAAACAAAGTTAATTTGTTTGCTCAATAAAACTACTGAATGAAGGATTAAGTGCCAATTTAATAAGCAAATTACGCAAAGTTAGCAAATTATATATGACGAATGCAATATGTCGAAATAATCCACTTTGCGTGACGTATTTACATTTCCTCTGTTTGTTTGTTATAGGACTTGCGAAATCAAAATTTCAACGACAGCGTCACTAATGGCAATGACAGTAATTACTGCAATACATCCAGTAGCAACAGTTCAGCAAGCAGTACTGGCTGTCACCACCTGAGTTCCTTATGTTCAAACCAGCGAATACAAGAAAGCCCAGTCGAAAATTTCTACCTGCAATCGCAAATCAACACGCTACAATGGCAGCTCAAAGAGGTGTGCTTTTTTTGATGCGCATTAGCGAACAATTTGAACTATATACACTCATTATCTATATGATTACAGACCGAATCATCTCGAGAAATGTACCGGACTGTAATGAGGCAGGTCGTCACTTTTCTGGAGCGTGCTCATCGAAGTCTTGCACTGCAAGGCACGCGAAGTAGCCAAGTAAAAATTTCGCGCCCGCAAAGTGAATATTTTACTTGTAATTCATCAATGCCGCACCTCGATACGCCAACGGAGGCTCCATGGTAAATGCACGGAAATATTAATTTCTATGATGGATAACATATTCGTATTTGCTTGTAGGTTTCGAAGGAAGAAGCAGGAATATACGTTAGACGAAATTCCTCCAGAGAAACTGGCGCAAGAAGCGTACAGCCTACTAAGAACTGCCGAATCATTGTTGAGCACGCACGAGCCGGATTTGGCGCATATTGCGGCCTCGAAAACCGATGAAGACCTAAATTTTTTATCACAGCTTGCGAAAGAATTTCCCTCCCAGCCGGACCCGAAAACGCCGCAGCGCGCAACGTCGTTCTCGCTTCGTCCCAAGCTTTTGACGCCCGAAAAAGATCGAGAGAGTGACAGCGCGATGTCCTCAGGATTCAATCGCAAATTATCACTTCAGCTGAGTGACACTAACCGCAGAAATTCGTTATTGCGCGACGTTACGAAGCTAAACCGATCGCACGACCTGTCACGGTTGAGCTTCATCAGCAATTGTGAAACATCTTCGAACGCGGCGATCAAAGATCCAGCCGTCAAGCCATTGAAGTACGAAAATGCGAGCTCACCACCTGTGAGCAGTGTTGGTTCAGCCGAAGATGAAAGCGGTTTCAGTTCGATGAATTCGTTTCAAGAAGTTGGCCTACCTCATGTTGACATTACGCTGATTGATAAGCCACGGCTCATTAGCGACGATAATTTCAAACAATTCGCGGACGATCTGAAGCTGTGGGAAACTCCGAACGTAAAACACAATCGCTGGAGTTCAACGCCAGTCGTTGATACAACGGTACTTCAAGAAAAAGCACCAGTATTGTGGGTCTGATTCGATATAATGCTAATATTACGTTTTCATCTAGCGTAGAGTATTTTAGAACACTTGCAAGAAATTTACGAAATTTCTGAGTTATTTGTGATATTGAGTAGGGCAGTTTCTACTACTAAGAAGGAGTGCTAATAATTGCAAACAAATAATTATTAAGCTTGATTAACTAGATCCATAATACTGTATTTATTTAACTTCATAAATAAGTGATAATAATATTAAATTTAAGGCATCGAATAACTTCGGCATAAATAAGACTTACTACTTGCACACTAGGATAATTAGTTTAAGTCACATTTTAAGTTGAATAATATTTTAAAATAATTATCCAGAAAATTTGCCCTACCCCGTTATTTTATTTAATAATTTAACAACTTATCTGCACTCCAAAATACCATTTAAATGACATCTTGTAGAAAAAGACTGTACATACAACATTTCCATTGGCTATCAGATGGCGCGAGAATAACATTAACATAACATTTAAGGATCAAAAATTTTGTTTAAATTTTCATCATATTCGAAATTGCGAAAATTACGAATAACTCTTTTGATTCATTAAAATATAAAGTTCTTCAAGATAAATTCTTCAGCATATTTAATGAGATTATTACAAAACACACTAATTGATAAACAAAATATATTTAAAACTGGAAAATCATAATCAAAATTATTTGTTTCAAATATGAAAAGATTAATTTTGAAATTAAGAATTTGGCGGGAACGAATCCTGTGAAGTAGGTAAATCCTTTCGCTCGTGAGCAACCTAGTGCGCAGCAGGCCGCTCGATTACGAGTGTGCTCGCAGGACTGCAAACCGCTCCTGGCGGCGATCTCTGCTAGGCTATGTTGTGCCAGATCCTGGCAAATAAGCGGTGCTGGCCTCGTTTGTAAAAGTTTTGCTCCGGACTGTCTTAAACACGATTCGTTACGCCCGTCCCGTGCAGCACAGTGCGAGCCGCGACACTCGATGAAGTGAGCGCGAAAAAAATGTGTAGCATTAGTGTGTCCGCATTATCTACGACGTTATCAGCCTTGGCGTGCGTCGCGGGACGGCGGCTGGGGCTTCGGTAGCGGCTGAGCGCACTAGAGTGCAGTAATGTCGCGATCGCGCGCCGACTTCTGGCTGGCGAACTATTTTAGTACGAATTGATTGCGGTGGGTCCTTTACGTAGCGCACACCAACGTGCACACTGCAAACTTTGCCGCTACGATCAGAGAAGAGTGGCCCACTGTCCGAGAGTCGACTTGGCTGCGGCGCGGGCAGACGGAACGGAGCGGAGCGAGCGTGGCGTGATACGCGAAGGATCGGACCGCGAACGGACACACGCACTCACACGCAACAAACACACACGCCGGTTGAACGTGCGGCGGTTCCTGCAGCCAAGGAGCAGAACACACCAAACAACAGCAACCCAACCTCATCATCGAAGCCGAGCGCCGAGCACCGCAGGTGGTGGTGGTTCTTGGTCTACGTTTATATGCTGCACGCCCCCGGTCGACCCCTCGCTGGCGACGTCGACCGCGATCCTGCCGCATAGCCGCACCACCCCCAGCACGCTGTTTTCGACGCTTCGACGTCCCCGTTTCCGTTTGCTGGTGTTGTGTACGGCGGTGGTGCTCACCGCTGTAAAAACAGGCCGTCAAAATTCCGCGTTCAGTTTATAATTTTAGTGACAGTGATAGTGAGATGAGTTACAAGGAACGGGGCTCACCCGTCCTGTTCGAAAGTGGCTTGAAATCATTCCTCGGCCATCCGGGACACAATCTGCCGCTGATAAATGGTAAGTGCTACGTGCACCAAAGCAAATCAAATGATCGTCCTGACAATCACATTTTCGCCTTTTGTGTTCGCACACAGTTAGTGTGTGTACATTATTCAGCCGGGGGCCGTGTGCTGCCGTTGTCCTTGGACGACTCTGCGCACGCCGCCGCCGCCTCCGTATAAACACACTCGGTTTTATCAACGGCGGCACGCTCTTAATCGAAAATAACCCCACCCGCACCGCAGCCGCCAGTGCAGGCGATTCGTTCCCAGTGAGGGCACACAATCCAACATAGTTTTCCATTCCTTACAAGTGCAACTTTACGCAGGCATGGTACCCAAGGAAAAAAGCAAGAAATTAAATTAAGAAACAAAAGTACTTGCTATAATGGATTCATATAAAAAGTTAGTTGAGAATGTACGGAGATTAGAGGAGAGGAAGAAACAACCATAACACTGTTGAGTTTCTGAGATAAAAAGTTTCCTTAGTGTTTGATTATGAAGCCTCGCGTCGGCTGGATATTATAATTAAGCTGTTAGAATAATGGGCACGGAAAGTTTGTGTTTGAACTACGATGTGCATTTTGCTCCGTGGTGTTGAAGCCGACTCGTTATATTTTTACATCGCGTTATGACGTCGGTAGTTCCCGAATCGCGCGCGGACGCTTCCTTACGTGTAAACCAAGCGGTTGGTTTATCTATCTATCTATGACTGCCGAATCTTAGGAGTGCTACTCCAAAACAAGCGCGCTACAGCTATGAAATTGATTCCAACAAACAATTGCTCAAGCCGTGCAGCAAATAATGCGAGCATTTCATTTAATTTCACATGGAATTTTACAATGTGTACCGCGTCGTACACATGTTTGTATATTTTAGCCTATTAATTCCGACCTTGAAATATTCAAACAATGTACACCGCATATGAAATATGTACAAGCAACACACATGATGTTAACATACCGAAAATCTAACTGTTTCGGTCTCTCTATCTCCGCATACAGACTCGCGCTCGTCATGTGCCAATAAACGAAATTGCTTCTTCTATTACGGTTGTTGCTTCAACTCAAGGCGAATCACATGGACATTATCAAGCATTAGTCGTTCTCCCTAGTGCATCCCTAATTTGCAAGCAAGCGCAGTACTTATAAGTACTATTTATGCGGACACGCGACGTATTCCCGTGGAAAGTTCATCCGCATTTCATTGGCAGGTTGCGCGGCGCGCTCTCCGGATGTGCAATTCTAGTACGATGTGACATTTAGGCGGTGAGTGTTTTTTTCGCGAGCACTACGCACCACGTTGCCTGGGCGCAAAGAGATGCGCTGCATTCTTAAAATATGACATTCGCACCGCGACGGAGATTGGCAAACGATCATCATCGCAAACGCTCCTGGATGTGAGCGCGTGTGCGGTAAACGCGTCACATGAGAGACGCGTTTCATGCATACGTCCTGCGCCTGAAAAGTACGTTGTTGCATTGGCGCTGTTTGAGCGAATAAACGGCTTGAAACTAATGAGTCGAATGAATAAAATATGACGACAACGTCGTATACTTGACCAATAGTCTACTAGGTAGCCAAGTGGAAATAGAAATAACTGCCATTCTAATAATATGCCGCCAATTTTTTTTCTGTATTTTCCTTGCTTTTTTTCTGAGAAGGACTCTTTGATGACATGCTCTTAACGAAAGTGTTTTGCACGTGGTTTTTCTCGAAAATATTTACGTAGTAAACAATCGAATATGTGTTATACGTAATTGGTAATTACATCTTTGAACAGCGACAACGTATGTAATTTCAATGCTCACGTTTTACGGTATCTGCATATTAAACGCGAAAAATTAACATTTTATTATTTCAATATACATACCTACTACTACTACTCACGTGTATATCGCACTTTTGATTACAAAAACTTATCCTACATATCGTCTCGTGTACGTTTTCACTCACTATAAAATGCAATACTTGTGTACGGATTAAATAATACTCATAAAAAATTACTATTTGCACTAGATAAACATGAAACTCGTTCACTATCACGCTGAGTTATCTTGAGTTGATTTAAACTGTTTTACTTCATCATATCTTTCGTACTCTTCTACTTGACGACGTTAAGAAGGGCTTTGGATTATTCTTGCTTAAGCTGTTACAGTTTATCGTGAGTATAGCACCCTGTACTGTAAGTTTCTAAGGATTAATCCTTTTATTAGCTGGTCGGGAAAATCACGACGCAGTTTTGTTAGAACTGAAATTAAGACTGCATTTCAGTTGAAAATTGAAAGTCGTATGTGGTATTTGCACGTTAATCCTTGTTGTCAAAAAGGAGTTTAATGGAAAAGTAACCCTAAGGTTTCAAAATATATACATTATCAATTTCCGGAGGACTCAAATAATCGATTTGATATTTAGGAAAAATTTCGCATTAATTTTTTCTGTCTACACTGCAGATGATAAGGATTCTAACGATAAGAACTACCTTTGATTTATGTGTTTTTCGATTAAATGTAAACCATAAAAATCTATTTATCAATTGAAGAAATTAGTAAGCGAATCTAGAATCATTATTTATCATAATAATTTTAATATTTATTTTATCATGTTGTTTTAAGAAGTACAAAACAATTTGATAAATAACGGGAATTCCGCTTATTCAGTCATTTTTAATCAATTTAATTCCTACTTCATTTAATATAAATTAATTGATTTAATCAGTCAATTGACACCTTTATATTTAATGAATCAAATATTTGTTAAATAATAATTCTTAGAGAATGGGATCATTTTTATTTGACTAATAATTGCTTTAGATAGCAACAGTATCACCAGGCGAAGATATGAATGTAAAATTGTTTTATTCCGAGAGTAATAGCAACATGTGGTATACCGAAATAATCTAAACAAGTGATGAGGTTACAGAGTTTTAATTTCTGACGTATTTGTACGTAGATTTAAGACGTACATATTGATAATTTTTATAACAGCAATCAATCCGTGCACTTAGTACGCGTGTAGATTAGTCGCTCTCTATTGACACTATTGGTTGAATCAGTTTACAAAATAACATCTTGTTGATGGCGATAACGTATACGATGGTTTCGGTGCGGGCCAATACTGATTGATTACGATGGTGGCATCATCGTCGATTTTAGATAAGAACACTCGTGTTTGTGCGTTCGTATGTATCAAAAATTTAAGTAATTATTTGCGTATAAAAAACGCATTGGTTTAATTGCTCAAAATCCTTGCTAAATCCGAAATTCTGTCTGCGCTTATTATCGTTGATTGATACTGAAGTATTATGTTTATACTTGCTCAAAGTATTGATTGATAATTAACAAGTTCGCAAGATTGAGGCGTTCGATGCGTCGAAAATTTCATAATAATTGATGCGTCTTGTTACTATTTGTGTAAACGATCACACTTATCTCTTATTTTACCGCCAAGTCAAAAGTCATTTCGCACTGACATTGAAACAAACATTATAAACAAGAATGCCAATTAAGGTTTTCGCAAATCTTATGACATGATAAGATAGATATACCAAAAGTTTGTTTTCTGCGAGAAACAGAAATTGTGTTATGGAAAATTTGCAATAATTTTGCTGAAGCACAATCAGCAATTATAATTTATTACGCGTAATTGTTTTTATGTTCATGCCAATTTTATTTACAAATATTCTACGTAATTTAATAATATTTTTTGCCATGACAAAAAAGGCATTGATGTACAGTTATTTGAAAATAATTTGAAAAAGTCGTGTCATTCAAAGCACACACAGAGTTAGTTGGTCAGAATGAGTTGGTTAAATATTGTACGTTTGTGACAATAGAAAAATTCAACCATACGTAATCACTCTCCAAACTATGGACACGCATGCAACTCGTTCCAAGTAGTTAGTAAATAGAGTCTAATTACAAATACCAGTTAAAAACGACCTTTAAATTGAATGCTGTACAAAAACGCAACATCCAAAGCTAACGGCCAGATGAATCGTACACGCAGTGGAACAGCGCAATTCGACATTAATGATCGTGTGGCAATTTAGCACTAATGATGAATGAAAATGAATAATGAAATTACTGAGCGCAAAATAATTAAGTAAGTTGATGTGCATGGATATCTTCTAATCAACGTGTTTACATGCAAGTTTATTATATTCTATTTTGTGCCTAATGAAGTAGTAGATTTGCTAAGTGTACAGTGCAAATGTGGGCTCAGCAAAATTTAACACTTGGTGCATAATAGGAAGTGTAAATATTGCTAAGTAGCATTTTAATGACGTCCTCAAAATTGTGCTAGCAGATTCCTGTCTTGTTAGTGATGAATGCAAATGTAATAATAATTGACTGTCGCACTTCAGTCAATAATTTATATGCGCATCTACCATTAGGGTATTGAAGTAGAATTTTAAGCAAATAATATTTGAATTCAAGGATGATTATTTATTTGAGTGCTTGTAAAAGTTGCATCAGGTTTCTCGGAATAATTTTTGCAGTAATTAATATGAATAAATTAAGGACGTATGAAAATAATTAGTGTACGGAATAAACAGTAATATAAATTATCAAATTGAACATGTTGATAAGTAGGTGCAATAAGTATAAAAAGTAAGTTGTTCCAATTATTATGTCAGTTTATAAATAAAATCCGCGAGTACATATTTTAAGTCCGGGTATGATATTCATACTAATATGCAATCGTATATATTCAGTTTCATCATCAAGTCACGAGATACGCTCTGTAAATAAACAATTATTGCATTTCAGTAGGAAACTGCAAACCTAAAGCAAAACCAATTTCTTTATTTATCCAGGAATTGAATTATTATTTATCGAATTGATTACGTTATGATTCACTGAAATCACAAATTGCAGATTTAAATAATTTCACGATTATTTATTGAATTAACCAAATATGAATTACGTTCTCAGTTAATTGCGTATGAGGCTACTTATACTAAGTTAAATCAAAAGTAAAATATACAAATTTCTTTATTTATCCTAAAATTGAATTATTATTTATTGAATTGATTACCTTATGAGAATATGATTCACAGTAATCACCAGTAGCAATTTTAAATAATTTCATTATTACTTATTGAGTTAACCATATATAAATTACGTTCTGAGTTAATTCCATATGAGGCCTACTTATACTGAGTCGTATGAATCGTTTTAAAATACTTACTCATATGAACATAATTAATGCAATGGCCAAAGTCTAACATCTTATCGAAGGTTAACTTCTCCGGGATTGCTATGACGTATAAATTATACGTGCACATTATGTACATTTCATAAATTTACACCTACAAAATATTGAGTATACTTACCCGTAATTACCTCACATGTATCTCAGTAATTCGCGAGAATCATATTATTGTGCTTAATCGTTCTACAAATACGCAAAAACTGATGCTTCATGGTTTCGAAATAACGTTATCAGATACACTTTACTCGTGTTCAAAAAACGCGAACTTTGTATAAATTTTGCCTCATTCAAGGATTCATTTCAAGTGTCATTTTCAAAATTGCGCAATTCTAGCGCCAACAACGTGTAGACTGCTATTAATATATATCTATTGGTAGTAATTATCATAGATTATAAATTTTGGTGGAATTTGTGCATTGAAAGCAACAAGTAATTGATTTTGATAAGAAAGGTAAATATAATAATTCAATGCGGTACTGCAAGTTGGTGCCAAATAATTATAAGGCTTAGAGATAGATGCTTGGCAAGGATATTATAACTGAATTGATAAAAATGACTGGCATTATACGCCAACAAAATTGAATATTATTAGTATGCTGGCTAATAATTTCTTAGCAGATTTATTAAGTAATTAATCAATAATAACACTTTTAGATATATTATTCGGTAATTTACAGTTATTATATTTCATGGTCAATTTGTATTCAAATATAATTGGTGTTGAAATATAAAATTAATCACGTGTGAATATTTTTATATTAATATAAAAGATATAGACACTTATTAGTTATTTGGCAGGAGCCAACATATAACAGTAGTAAAGTTAGTATTTACGCAAATGTTGCGTGCATGCGTTTCCACTACTGCTGAGACGTTTTATGTTCTTGAACTTTACTGATTTGAATACAAGTGAAATTATTATACGGCAGTGTATTAGTTCACTTGGTTAATGAGTGTGTTAATGAAATCGGTAATAGAATGTTGAATACCATTACACTACTGACGTAAATTTTCATTGTCAATGTGGATAAAGAATTAAAACTTCAATAATAATTTTTGGCACTGGGTTACCAGGTAGCTATTACAGCATATTATTACATTGTAACACACTTACTGAAATATTAGTTAGTATTACAACATAAAAAAAGTCAAGTTCCCATTTATTTCAACAGCACCGCAACTAATTTCGTCTCGTGATGATGAGCTATATGTAGAAGTAATGTTCGTACGTGTAATATTAGATACTTTTGCGTATATCTTGTGCTTCATAAACATTCATATTGCAACTGCATATGAACTAGGATTATAATAATATACCTATGTACTGTAGCCATTACCGTCAACATACTTGTTCTGCATAGTTTGATTTACTATTTAACATTTCAGAATAATGTAAGTTCGTAAAGTATGAGTTTCACTTCAAAATGGTGCCAAAAATATTTTCTTTTCGCATGAATAATACAATGCTTCAAAATAATGCAAACACATTTTGATAATAAGAATAATCTACGATTTATTTATACATACACGCGTATAGAGTGATCTATTTTCGTATACCATAATAAATGTGTTAGGGAAATGCGAAAAACGTAAAATTTTCAACTGATATTTTTCATTGAAAAAACATCGAAATTATTTACACATTTATTTATAACGACACACGTGTCAGAAGTTTACTGACAACAGGAGAATTAATTCTCACATATATTTCTTGGCTGCACTGCGGAGATTGTAAAATGTTAAAAGTTTCAGACGATGGCATCCAACCATCAACTCCTGAACGATCCCAAAATTTGGCCAAGCGTTTTTCCACGCAGCCCGAGTATTTTCTTAGGTCTTGTCTACACTTTACATTTACGACACAATTCTATTATTAGTGCCACAAGAAGAGCTTCTTTCAAGCGCTGTTATTTTCATTTTAGTTAAAATTTTCGGAGGCAAACTCGCTATTTATAAACGCGGTTCTATGCGACCGTTTTAGCGCTATATCGAAGCATGAAGCGTATAGCGTGATTGAGTGTTCGTTCGACAAAGTTAATTCAATAATAATCGAACATACAGTGCATAATTGCAATTTGTAGTTTTGGCTGGAGCATAATTGCAGCATTACTTATTATTATAGAGTGAATTGCACCCGCGCATACTGTGTGCTAACAATAACATCACGTACATGCCATACGTAATGTTAAACTAGCCGCCAACCAACCGATAGATTGATGTGATACAAGGTCAAGGCAATGCTTGTTGTAACCGGCAAATGTATACGTATCGTAAACGTAATTTTAACGCTTTTAACGACCAAATACCTCAACGTGTGTGCTCGCAAACATTAAAATACGAAGACGTTTTTGTGACTTTATGCACTCTCTTCGCGAATGTGCGTTCCACTCATGCAGCGCCTTCGTTTGCACGCGCTTTATTACTGCCAATTTTAATTTCATCACAAAACGCAAGTCACAAATCAATTGTAATTTAGAAGCATCGGATTCCTGATAAGCAGCATGTGGTAGGCTGGTTGCTATGCACATTTATTTAACCTTTATCACGTTATTCATGACTATAATATTTTTTACAAGTTGTTTTGAAAAATATCTTGCTCCCATTCTTGGCGAAGCTTCACACAATATGACTCCTTATCGCACATTGTAAAATATGCTCATCTGTTTGTCATATTGAGAAAGTCAGATTTGCCATAATAGAATGTTTACGTATTTCTAATTATGATATTTTGTGTGATTATTATGCAGTTGTAATATGCATATATTTAACCCGTGCGTCGACTTGACTGACTTAGTCTCTCTCATAGACAGACTTATTTCGAGTGCTTCTGCACGTAAATAAATTGACTACAGACGCACGAATGTATTAGCCACACTTATTTCTCATATTTTTATAAGCTTACATACAGAGAGAAACGCATAGATACCGAAACTCATTTTGCCGAAAACTAAAATAATCTGCGGCTGCAACTCATCACGAGGAGCCATTTATACAAATAGTGCGCAAATGGCGACGTTTAAATCCACGTTCCATTTTTATGCAGTGTGCCTCACTGAAAAAGTTAAGTTTCCTCGTGGAAATTGACAAAGGATCGCATGTAAACGTGCCATAAATGCGAGTAATAATTTGCGATATCGATTATTGACGGGAAGCCAGCAATTTCGCAGAGCATTTTCTTACGATTCGTCATTCAAAGACGAGGCATGACGCAAATTAACAATTTGAGCGCAATTTCAGTTGGGAAAGGTTTGGGATCCTTACTGCATAAACGGATTTCCATTCCATGTGTTCGCAAAGCGTACAATTTGGTGGTGTGCTGTATTCATGTTGGCAATCGTTCAACAATTTCACGTGATGGCCCGCCGCACACTGCCCATCCTGCATCATTGTGTAATAATAAACACATATCATAATAAATGTTGAATATTGGTAATTCGCTCACAGACACGTGTGGCGAAATATGGCCATTATGCGAGAGTTATTGTCAAATAAAATTCATGAGTTTTCATTGACATGTATGAAATTAACTATTATGGATAGGAAAGTCTATTTAAAAATGTTTAAACAATGAAAGCTGAAAGAATCAACTTGTCCGTGGCGACAGTATTCATAAAACGAGTTTGATTAGGAAATAATTGCAAAGTGAATCAAGTAAAACCAGTCAAAGT
Organism: Anaulacaspis nigra; assembly: GCA_030264675.1. Taxonomy (NCBI): domain Eukaryota; kingdom Metazoa; phylum Arthropoda; class Insecta; order Coleoptera; family Staphylinidae; genus Anaulacaspis; species Anaulacaspis nigra. The sequence continues at coordinate 220,546 of JARJDV010010069.1, forward strand.
GTGCAACTTCATTCACTTGTAATAAATTTTTATGTACAACTGGGTACACTGGGATTTTTGGAATGTTTAAAGGCTGCCTGTTAAAAGAATATTGAAGGTATTGAGTGACAACTAAATTCACTGGAATCTAGGACAAGTATTCAATATTTAAATGAAAAAATCGTCTCTGCATACGTAAGCGTTAATCATTTGCATAACGCTTTATTAACATTAATTAACTTTTTGACTACTTTTAATATTCATAAATGCAATCATGATGTGAGATAAACGCTACCATAAATACATTAGAGAAATTTTTATAGCGCATTCGGTCGAATAAAAATAACGCATAAGAAATAATTAGCACCCAATGAAATGTTATTTAAAGTTTTATTTTTAAAAATCCGCAACAAACACAAAACGGGAAGGCCACTATTTTGAAGTTGACCTTGTCGCAATATATTTTATTTTTCATAAATTTCGCGCAGTGGTTGGTTTCTTAAATCATTTTTCATAGTTATGTTTTCACGAATACTTTATGAAAATATTTGCAAACACGAATAATTTGAATAGTTAGTTAATTTTTTTGGAATATTGAAAACGAGAAAGGTGAATGAAAATTTGCTTTAAGTAATTGAAGCTTACACTTTGGCATGGAATGCATTGAAAATAATTATTGTTTGATCCATTGGAACGTAAAATATTTTCCCGAGACTCGCCAACTACAATTGAACATTGCCGGTTGTAGAATTTGACTCTAGACTTTGCACAGTTTATGTAGAAATCAATAACAGTTAAATGTTATAGGTCATCAGAAAACTAACTGTACTATAGGATAGCAAAATTATCTCGATGTTATATTATTTTTGATGCGTATTTGGCTCATTTCCAATAATTATAACTATTTATCAATAATAATTTTCATTTATTTTATAGCACTAGCTGACATTTCTGATTTTATTACTAATTGTTCTTTCTTCTTTTCCAGGTGAGTTTTGCCATTCAAGATTCATGACGCTTTCCCGTAAATAATTACATAGATAAAGGTAAAACATTCAAACTAGGAAATACGCATCAGAACGTTTTCTTTCGCATTCATGCATATGTTTCCTTTCGGGTGTTCGATTACAGTTTCGATTAGCATCACGCGTAACATCAAAGCATACCTAAATATTTTTAAATTCGAAGAAAATACTGCTGAAAAATAGGAGAATTATTTTAAGAATGCAGGAAATAACATATTAAATTTAGAGTGTTGCCAATCATCTAAATAGATAAAACGTCAATAAAGTTCAAGTGATGGGTCTTAAAATTTATTTAAATAAATTATCCACGGTTCATTATAGTCAACCACACTGAAAATACCGTGATGACGTCAATTACAGTTGCTGTCTCAAGTTTTGCGAAGTGTATGCAAACTAGTTTTGTGCTAAATGTGACGCTAATTTTGATCAGTCATGGGTGTGAAGAAGCACAGTAAAATAAGAAGGCAGAAAATATTCTATGTATTCATGCCAAGCATAATCAATCATTTTCATAAAGAAGTAATATATCATTTCCTTCTGAAATAAATAATTTTAAATTGTTTCTAGATCAATATTCGGATGGGACGTTGCATACTAAAACTAATAGATCGTCATTGAGTAAAATTATTTGTTGACGAGTATTCTTCTTTAAGCAATAACTATTTGCGAATTAAAATGACGAATCGAAGAATTGAAAAACAACTTAAATTTTTTAATGAATATATTGCAATAATTATGTGGCTACAGGTTGAAGTGCGTGAGAAAAAATTGAAACATGAAAAAAGCATTTAATTGTCTAAAAATTTCTTTTTATATCCTTGCCTTGGACGGCCTTGCTGGAAAAACTAGTATTTATAATCAAATGCCACGGTCAATATTATATTTTGCCTGTTAAGTACATATATTAACTTGTTGGTATGATTTCATTCATAATTAGATCTTACAGTACGGTTATTTATTCTGATAGGAATACTAATTTTTCAAACATTTGAGTAAGTTTACTAGCAGCGCGTCAAGAGCGCTGAAAATCCGATAGAGCGATTTAAGTTGCGGTTGTTGTACGTTATTGTCACATTGAACCAAATTAGTCGCATTATCTTTGAAATGAAATGTGTGTGCACTTTGCAATTACGTTTGCTAGGTATCATTATTACGTTGAACATTTCGCAATAGCAATTTCTTATTCAAGGCTGCTCGCGCGTTCCAATATTGTAACTACGTTACCACAAATGTTCTCAAGCAACTATGGTTGCATACTACTACGGCTGCAAAGAAACTTATTTTAGTATAATAACAACAATACTAATATTTGAATTTTATAAATATGATATTTACTAAAACATCTGTTTAACTAGGATTTATCCTAGTTTCAGACATGACACTATACATATAATTAATTCTAAAGAACTTTCAAAAAGTTTGTAAACTTTTTATAACATGGATATTTTAGTTTAGCTACATCAGGTTGTTGTGTACTGCATACAAGATTTAATCTAGATTAGAAATATCCCATTTGTGAATTTAGACTACCTAATACTTTGTTATTCGTACAATATTAGTGTTTGTGCATTGTGACGTATCATTGGCTGACCTATCTTGATAAGAGCCTGCACTTCGCCTGCTTAAACACGTCTAGTTTAGTGTAAATATAGTGTGTGGTGTGTTTACATCATCTTAATTTGGTTAGTAGTTAGTATAAAAGACTATAATTAATGCAAAAATTGGATACTGTTTTCAACTCAGTAAGCCTTAAATGGATCACAAGTTTCCTCAGTAAGAAGGTTAGTCCAAACTTTTAATAATATATATCACAGGGGATCGCCTAGGACAGGTAGATTGTGTACACGCGGTCGGAATTATTTTAAACTCTAATACACAACAAATTCATCTTTATGGTAAGACGCCCAGAAGACTATAATATGTTGATTCCTTTCGTGCTGTATTCCAAGGAAGTCGCAGCAAACGATTAAATTGTAATTGTGACATTCACGTGCTCCAAACGAGACTTTTTCCAACGTGTCCCTAACGCTCAGCGTTGAGTCGACAATGAGGTAAGATCGATACCTGTAAACAAGATTTTCTCAAATGAAACTAATGTAAAGAGTAACAATAACGAGCACGTTGATGCCCATTTACACTGTACGAATGCTGTAGCAAATTAGAAGCAGTGTCAGGACGAAAACAAATTAAAATTAAATATGAAATTGCATATAATAAGGCGCAAAAGGCAGCGATGCGAATTAGGGATGGAATATGAATTGATGAGATTCGACGCGCAGATTTGCACGTGAACGAAAACGTGCTGACTGAAAGTCATGCGAATTCCGATATTGCTACTAACGCAAGAACGCATTGCCACTTGTTTGTATGCATGCACGAACGCTGAACGCATATTTAATAAACGTTCTTCAGTATTGCGCTCAACATCGCCATACATTGTTTTACCTATTTTCCGACTAATGGTATTTTAAAATCACGTTATTTCCACGTAGGTCTTTGTCATTGGAGCAGTACAAATGCAGAGGTCCTTATATATACACTTGCATTTTGACCCAATTCTGCACGTTTCTCCTACACATTTTTCCGGTCGTGATGATTCTTCTTAGCCCATTAAACGTATAATTATATTTATAAGATGCTCTTAAAGATAGATATTATCAAGAAGTGACATTTTCAAATCCTGTAAGCAGGTTTATTCTTTCTCGCTTCCGGGTTTGTAAATGCTGCAGTAAATTGAAAATCAACACTGGTTCTGCCGTCAGTATAAAAGTTATTGCTTATTAATTGGAAAATAAGGCATTTGTAAAAATTGTCATAACGAAGCAGTACACATGCGCATGTCAATTCATAATACCAAGGTGGTTGTCGGTTTGAATTCGTATCCAATGCTCAGTGCTCATAAACTAACGATAAAAGTGAAAGTCACATAATGAAATATACCAATCTTGGCGTTTGTTGCTTGCATTTCTTCGCATGGCTTGTGGATGTAGGCGTTTGCCTTGCCATAGCGTGTATACGCGAATGTCGAGTAAGAGTTGCCGAAATACTTTACGCAGGTTACCTGTTGTCTGATGTGAAATGGAGAGCAGAGATAAATCTATACAACCTGTCATGGTAAACGGTTTGCTGAAACAAGCTGTTCAGTAGATGTTGTAAACTTGCCATAAGAAAATAGACATCAAACAATCATGAACGTTAACACGCATTATTTTGCAATGAAATCTAAACATTGAGTTAACTTGAAAAGGAGTATTTTGAAACAATAGCAATTAACGGAATAGACAAGTTGTTTAGATTTGCTGAAAAGTACTGAAATGACATGAATGATCATTATGATGTAGTGTAGTAGTGTATCCTAAAATAAAAGGCACATACATAATTTAAGTTAAACGCATATTCAGGTACATGTACTCGGGAGAGGGTATTTGCAATCCCGTCTGAAAAGTATGTTAATACTGCACGATGCTAAATGCGATTCCACGCCACCGACCACGGGACACGAGCACGTGCCGGTGAGCGTGACATGGCTCGCACACGTTGCCTTGCACCCCGTACAGCCAGAGGAAATATTCATCCCTATTGGCAGCTCATAATAACACTGCAGCGATACGCTTCAGTTATCGTCTGCCACTCGTCGAGTGTATTTTCGATAGGGCTTATAGCCGGTATTCAACCTGTTACTAATTGATAAAGCGCACCACTGTTAGTAATTATTTAAATTTTCATCCCTCTGCATAATTTTCAATTTCTTCGTGGATTATTGTAGTGTTTTTCAAGGACCTTGAGAGTTTGTGAAGTATAGCGCGCGCGTCGTCTCTAAACCTAACGTTTCTGCGTTTGTGTTTTGTGTTGTGGTTGTGTAAAACTTAAACGTCCACTCATAAAGCGTCGAAGATTGCGGGCCCGGTCTGGCCTCGGGATAACTATGGATATTATTCCATGAGCACCAGCGATGCTGGTTGCTATCCATCAAGGACTCACTACGAGGAGTCTGGCTCCTCAGGCCATCAGCCGCAAATGGGTTGGGTGCCTGAAAGAAGCTGGAATCCCACTTTTTTTAACAATCAAGTTCCTCCTCCGAAACGGGAACACTCAATGTCAGGTATTTACGAAATTTCAGGACAAACATTTTTTCAGGACGAATTTTTTTAATTGATATTTTCGATATTTAAAAGAAATAAATAGGTAATATAGGTAATAGAAAAGAAAGCAAGTAATATCATTATGTGAATAAATTCATAAAGAAAATTGTAAACATATATAATGATTGTTTCGTGGTATTTTATAGCCACAGCGAACGCCCCCCGGCGGTATCTTGTCTCAAGAGACTTGTTTTCGTATTTGCTTAAAAAGCTTGGACAAATTGAATGGATTTATAAAAGCATTTCAGGCAAATTACGGTACGTGCACTCCATTCGCCTAAGATATTCATCGGTAGTCCTGTTGTTGAATATTTTTCCGCATGCCTACATCGGCATTACGTAAACCCGCAGAAGCGGCAGCACTCAATTGAATTATTTTTGTGCGTACATTTCGCGTCCACTCAATGATTACGATTCATTCGGTGGGCACGGTGGTGAGTCGCTTAATTGTCTCGGCGCGACGCATGAAATTTCCCAATTTTACTTTCATGCTCACCAAGCCGTGACCAATTAGCCGTGCAAAAGTGAAACGATACTTGACACCGGTGCATTCACCAAAAAATATGCTCCTCATTGGTACGAAAACCGTTTGCACCTCTTTGCGCACTTATCACTTCATATAGGTACGTGTCCTTCGAAAGGCCAAAAGTGAAAGAGATTTTTACTCCACATAATTAATAGCCCCATAAGATTTTATGAGATGCTCCACGGCACGATGTTCACATTATTTGAGCGCAAATATCTTCTTCTTGTTCTTTGTGGATCGACGCTGAAATCACATCAACTATTCAAATAAATCCTAGACGCGCACACGAGTTACGTAAGTTTGTGAAAATTTTGGTGTGAGCAATTAATTCTCCATTGGAAGAAAGTACGATTACGAAATACCGCTGAATACACGCTATCGAGCAGACGGAGAAAAAAAACGCAACCACGAGAAAAAACGTAATGGCGAATAATAATAAACAAGTACGCAACTAATAATGGGATGCTATGAGGAAGACATGAAGATTCTCTGCGAATTAAGAATATGACTGAAATTTTTGACACAAAGAAGAATAAAAGCGAATTTTATGACAAGCGAATGCGTGTTGAGTTGGCGTGCATTCCCACAATGTGCTGCCGAAAAAGTGAGAGTGAAGTAATTAAAGAAGCACAGTAGGAATATAATTAATACTAAAAAGTTCATAAAAACTATGTAAAAATAAAATTGTTGATATTTTGATATATTTTAATATAGAAAAGGATCACAAATTGATTGATTAAAATATTTTTAAAAATGTGTCTATTGTTGATCGAGTACGAGAGCATTTTATCGTTGAATTGATCGTAATAGATGACCAGATGACTAGTATTGTTTCTTCCTCCGATCGAGTATTAGATGCTTTTAGCGGCAGTGGGTGAGCCGCACACGGTAAGCGATTATCGCAGAGTCGCGTTCGCGCTTACCTTCCGGCACTTGCGAAACTCACGCGGCCATAGCATGAGCTGCCGGAGAGTCCGGTGTTCCGTTGTTGTTGGTGTTGTTTGTTGTTAGATAGATAGATACTCAGCCGGTAAGCAGTTGCAAACGCGCGAGTCCCCCACTTGTAGAGTCCGCGCGCGCGAAACACGGCGTGTGTTGTTGGCGGAGGTGTGTGTGCCCCATTCACCCGACGGAATCAGTTGCTATTCTTCCGGCTCGGTGATATGACCGCAATTTAGCATGTTGTATTAGCACGAACATGAGTTTTGTGGTATCAGTGAAAGACACGCACAGAATGGAATACCAGTTGCCGCCGCCAGTGACCAATGCCGCGCCGCCGAACGCCGTCAGCGCGCACCAAGTGCCCGTTGGCGTTATGCAGGGCACGCTCAACCACGTGCCGCAACAGCAGCAACAGCAACAACCACCGCACCAGCCGCAGGACGAATCTAATCGGTGGACGCAGTACCAACAGCTTTGGAGGCAGCATGTTTATATGAACGGTAAACAACAAATAGCGCAACAAAAAAGCGCACCTACACCCGCAGAAAATTCGAAGAATGATGATTTTAGTGTTTTGTGCGCACTTTTACGTGGAAGGAAACTCGTTTGTGATTCTTAAGTTTCTGTTGCTTGAATCTGTAATGCCGCGTCGAAATGGCAAATGTTACTTGTTACTCTCACTTCGCGTCTGCATTCTTCTCTTCCTGTATGTGGTAATATGCTCAATTACAGACACAAATTTCTTTCGTTTCCATTGGAATTTATTTTGAAATTTCCATTGTATTCTTCACGACGTTACCAAAGGATAATTTAGAAGGATTAAGGGTTCCAGTGAGGATAAGTGGAAGAAGAATATGAATACTTCTTTAAAAGTCATCAAATATTTGACGTCACAATCGTGAAAAAAAGGAACAAACATTTATGGAGAAGGAGCCGGATCCTTTTAAAGGATAAAAGCCACGATTAAACGACATACACGTTTGCGTCTTGTGCCAATATTTATTTACGTTATTTACATGCGGTGAAACTTTTGACATTCAGTCGTATTGGCTCTTCGAAGATGTTTTCGAGCGCGCGCCACTCGTACTTCTTCTTCCTCGTCGTCTTCTTCTTCGTGGTCGAAAGCTCTTGCCAGAATTTCGTGTGGCCCCCGGGCGAACGTCGAAATTTCATTGTACGTAAATAAATCACTCGCAGCCAAACGTAAAAATTTCACTTTCTTCCGCTGGTTAGCGAGCGCGCAGCCGAAATCCACGAACGTTTTTTATTGGCCGAATACACACAATGCCAGACATTTTCGGCGGTGCAAAAGTCGAAAGAAAGTTTCGCACAACGCACAAGTACTATTGAGCAATACGGCGTTGCGGAAAGAATCGGGCAAAACGAAATGTGCGCGCACGACAGTCAGCGAACTCCTTCGCGCGACGAAAAGCCACCCAAAGAAGCGCGCTCATTAAGTCATTGTATTGCTAATCAGACAGAGACGCTCGTTAAAGTCGCGTAATTTTGCGTCAGGAACAAAGACTTTTTGTTTAAGTGCGTCCAGATGTTTGAATGCTTTCAACTATAATCGCCACTTAATTATTAGATTTTTAATTTTGTGCAAGCAAGAAAACGAAAACGAAATGTATTGAATTATTTAATAACATAGCAGAACGCACAGAATGCGCGCACTATTTTATTCGATGTAGTAATACAAAACAAAGTTGTTGGCTTTCTTAAACAGGTTGAGGCACGACGATGTTTGCCCAAAAATCATATTTTGATCTCACTTTCACTTTGCTAACTCGAATCATTCGCTTAATGCGCCATGCTTGATTATCATTTTACGTCTAATTGTCGATTATTTCCCTCGATGAATGGAGCGATAAAAATACTAAAAGTTGAAATGGGTTTCTTATATTACATATATCTAAAATCGGAAGGATTTTATCCCCAGGACAAAAAGTGAGAAATTACAAATATATAAGATTCAATTGAGACATATGGAAATTATGCATTATATTAATAAATCAAGAAACTTGTTTGTATGTAAATAAACATAATGTCACTGCATTAGAACAAACTCCCACGTAAATTTAATTAATGTATGCACAATAATAATCTAAATGTATCTTTAATATCTGATAGAATTTGATGATACACCTAGTTTGAAGGCCATTTTCACATTGTGTTGACAGAAATTGCATGGTCGTCGTCGTCCATACTCGCACATGACACATCTATACACACCGTGTTCCAGCGAGAACATAATTCAGCATAGATAGATAGATTTTTTTCCATTCAGAATAAATATGCAGACAACAACAAACAGTAGTTACACAAATACTCAGTGCGCATTGTATACTAAGCAAACTCAGTGGATACACTTCCTAAATCCAGTCAGGACGAAATACTTATTATTAGTGAATCATAAGTTGCTAATTAATAAAATTTTAGTCGACGCTTATAATGTGTGTTTGCAATGTAAGAAGTACCATTCAATTATAGCTTATCAAATATTTGCAATTACATATAATTGCGTTTGTGCTGACGAATGGTGACACGCCAGGATCCATCCGCAATTATGCTTTTTTCGTTCGCCAATTTTATGTTGTTCGATGTTTTGAGCGCTCTTTGTACGCGCGATTCGCTCACAACACACCAGAATAGACGGCTCAACTGTGTGATGCTTAATTAAATTGACGAGCTAATGCTAATAATATAATAGGATCTAATAAACACACCTCTCATTGTCAACTCGCGTATGCGCTCTTACCAACAGCCGACTTTAGCAACGCCGCAAAAATTGTGAACGTGCACGTATGAGTGGAATTTGCATTTATAATGTGCTCCTAAATAAATAGAAAAACGCTTCTATCATCGGCAAATTAATGCGGCAAATGTGCATTGTCGAAATAGAATTGTTTATCTAGTGCCGCGTCTATAATTAAGTGAACTAAAAAGACATACAGTGCGAACATGCAGCAGCAAATGAATAGTCAACGAAGGTCACTTGATGTGTATTATGTCAGTGCTTGTACATTGTAATTTCTGAAAGAGACAATTTCGTTGCATTCAAAAATCACATTATTTATGCCAAGATTCTTTCGACGCAATTAACAAATTTCGTCAGCAGTGAAAAATGCCTCGTGTGTCAACAAAGTTTCAACTCGTTTCAAATTAAGTACTTACTTTGATAATCGGAAATATGTAGATTACTTATAAATATGTCATTGAAAATTATTCAGTTGAAATTCTTTGCAACCTCCAGCTATCAAAGCAGTAACGCAATAATTCTGCACAATATTAGTGGGATTATTAATAATAATCAAGTCCAAGGATAAATCAATAACTCATTAGTGTTTATAATGCTAGTGGTTTTAATGACGTGGAGCACTCATAACTCTTTTTGCCACAGAGCTTTTATTAAGATTAAAGAAAGGAGCCGGTTTTCAAATATAATGCGCTGATGATTCTCTTTTACTGCTTCCAATAATTAAAAGCAAATAATGAATCACCATGGCTTAGCTTAGCAGCTAAAGTACTTAATTGTCATTTGCAATTATAAATTTGCTTGGAAATTACAATTCGGCATTTAGTTAAATTGTTATTTTGCGCTTTAATCCTTTTTCGGCGTGTCTAACAGAAATTATGCAATTCCAAAACAAATATTGCCGCCAAGTGCTGGAGTGAGTAACGACGATGATGATAACTCTAGAATCAGCTCCGCGTGCACTTTCGCTGATGGATGGCAGACGAGGAGAAAAAGCGAGAGATAACGAATTATGTCCTAATCCCGGAAGAGTACGGTTCGCGTACAGAGAAAGTGTTGCCGGTTTACAAGCTGCGCAAACAGCCGATTCGCGCGAGCCTTCGCAAGAGTGGAACACGAAGCAAGTAAGCGCGCAAAGACAAGAAGACGTGTGGTGGTAATCTTAACGTGCAATGCTGCAGAATTTCAGTCCATGAATGCGCTGAATGGAAATGGAAATAAACAGTTGCAGACGCTATTATTACGTCTTGTGCGCTTTTGTTTATCTTGCATTTACCTATTCACATAGTTTTGCGTAGATTCTATTGACTCGCACTGTATCAACATGGAAGAATTGTTCGCGCTCGCGATGAGCATGCACGCATCATCATACGAGTTCATGTGAGAACTGATTTTAAAGGAAGACGCTTGACGTAATAGCAGAATGAAGAATAGAACTTACCTCTTGGAAATACGGAAAACATGTTTTTTTCTTAAATTATAGCCGCGATAGAAAAATTCCACTGAAGTTACTTCATACGCAATTAATTAACTTGTAAACGGCTGGAAGAAGTTGGCAAACGTCTTGCAAATGCATGAACAGAAATAATATCAATAAAAAATCAAGTGGATAATAAATATAATGTGCAATGGAGCTTTTTAATCTGCTTATTTAATTTTCTTGCAACTGAAGCAGCGTATAAAACATTTATCTGATTGTGCATTGGATATTAGCACTTGTAAATTTATTTAAGTGATTATTTATGATATGAATCCGCTACTAAAATTACTCAGTGCAAACATTAAAAATATTAAGCGGTTTAGGTAGTAGCAAGTTATTAATCGTTCTTCATATAGACTTTAGATAGCTTCCTATCGATTGTTAATGCCTCGAGGTTGGAGTAGTAGCAACGGGTCATAATTTAATGCAATTAGATATAAAGTTATAATTCATAATGTTTCTATTGCTGCAATCAAAGCAACATTTATCTCGGTTGCTATCTGATGAGTGTAGTTAGTTCTCAAGTGCAGAACTTGAGTTCTTGCTCCATGGAATTGGCTTTCTGTTTGGTATAAATGTTATACAGCAATATTATAGCTTAATAAACCGGACAAAATAAAGCAATAAAAAGCAATTAATAGTTTGGTATAAAAATATCATTATTTTTCTTCTTTAATTTTAACTCAAGAAGACAAAATTTAATCTCCAACTTTTAAGACTCTGGGATCGAGCAATAATGGATTAAACAGGATAATTCGGGTAATAAAAGTGGCTTATTCTTTAAAATAATTAAGTAAATCGTTTTAGATATTTTTAATTAGAATAATAGTGGAAAATTCCCAAATATCGTTTGTTCTAACAACAGGATAAGCTAGTAAAATTAATTTAAAATAAGTTTAGGTAATATCCAAAGATAAAGAATTATTAAGCTGTGATTTTTAAGGACATGCGTAGGAAATATTGGCAGTTTAAAATCTTCGTTCTTTAAACTTTAAAAATACTTAACGCACAAAAACTAAAAGAATGTTTCGTCTTAATTTATAGCCAGCTAATACCTGAGGTTATGAGTATTTGGCAATAGCCTGACTGCCACGTCCGAAAGACTTTCGCTTCGGAGTCGCGAACCGAAAACTTTTTCGACCGCATACCCGCAATCACAGTCAGTAAATGTCTTCCGCATGTTGCGAATGCGTGTCGTTTTCGGTTGTTTACGTATTGCCAAATCTATTTACCGCAAGCACCCATACAGAATTGCTGAATTTTGAATTATAACGTCGATGAAAATTCGACGTTTCGCATCGCTGCACATTCGCATCAATCATTAGCCGTAACTGCATCGCATTCTGTTTGTTATCGACTGTACATTGCGGTTTGCAGGCATTTGAATGTTGCAGTTCGAAGGCGAAAGTTCAAGCGAGAAGATCACTGATTCACGAATTCTTATAGATTAATCTTTCCACGCAAACGCCATGACGACAAAGGAGAAATGCTTAAAACGAACGATATTTGCATATTGGTTCAACAATTGCGAATAAATAATCATAAATACAATTGCGATAAAAGACAAGTCTTGTGTGGCATTGTGCTGAACAATTCCGATCAATACTGATCAATAAATCAGACATTGGGCTATCTGATTGAATGAATGAGGTGCTATTTGTGTGCATAAACGTTTCTTCTATTCTCGAAGATAGAATAGCTACTTTCACTTAATGTATTATTTCGTATATAAGTCTGAAGCGAGTTTTTTCAAGCCGAAAATTACCTGTAATTAATTTAACAGATTTTAAAATTTAATTAATTCATACTTGTAATTAATTTTCTACTTGAATTTAATGAAAACATGTAGATAGCTTGACTAATTTTAGGTTTTCAATTAAATAAAAATGCATCCACAAGAGTGATTCTCTGAAATTAAAATACGCTTAAAAAGATATTAAAATTACGTAGCTTGGAAATATTTCGTAAAACGGAGATTGATTGACATTTTCCTTCATCGTATGATTAAAATTTCGTTTCCTCTTTTCAAGATGTAACGTAATAATTGCTTCCACTCAAAAAAATTTTTCAATTTAAACAAACAACAATTACAAATTACATCCAAAAATATAACTAGTATTTGTTGAGGTGTTGAAATTTTCAATTAAGTTACACTGGTTTCATTTATATTATGACGTCTTCCCTGATTAAATATATTTGGAACCAGCAACCAAGATAAGTAGCAATCAAGATATCTAGTTTACGACTAGTATTATCAGATTTTAAGCAAAAACTAGATTGGTTTTAGTTAATAGTTAATCGTCATATTTTGAAACTTTTTCATAAGTGAATAGCAAGCAAAAAGCACTTGATTGATGATCACTCAGAGTTTACGTTCATTTTGTAACTCAATTCATTTAATATTACTTTCAAACGGATGAACACGAAGCATATAAAAAGGAAGCTTTTAATAATTTCGAACGAAAATTTTTGACGCGGAAGTAGGCGGTAATGACTACATTAGAAATTAAATCAAATAATTCATGACGTTTTATGATGGTAAAGATCATGACTAAACTGAATTGAAACGTTTTAATGAACAATCTAAGGGAATATTTTACGGCTGTAAAACGCACATGAAAAAATTTCATACGGAAACAAACGGTAATGAGTAAATTAGAAATTAAATCAAATAACATTTAAAATTACAGAATGAAAAGTTATTATGACAGCTCCAACCAGTTTTCTCGATTCGTATTCAATAGAAATGCTACAATGAACAATAAAAAGCGCTATATATTTTTAACTGCAAATTGATTTAGTGGATAGATCGAATTGCCGTTTCAAACGCGACGACGACTCAAGGATACGCTTGCGACTGATGCAGCCGCATCAAAAAGTACATAATGACTGAAAATGTCTGTTGCCGTACACGAGAGATGTTCAAATACAATTTGTGATTTATTATTTAGTTGCTACGCGCATACAATTCAGACTAAGAACTCCCTAACGTACTTATAACTACAACTAAGTGAATTTGCGTGCATTTACATTTGAAATAATAAACTTGTAATAATTTTAATAAGAAAATTTCATCAAATTACTCCACTCGACCGTGAAATTTAATAAAAGTTTTCGCTGAATTTTTCAGTCGCAAATACTTATTCAATCATCATCATTTTCTTGAAGGAGTTTGGAAGTTATTAGCTATTCATTTTAAAGAACAACTTTGCGGACGTTTTATATTCCGCTGCGTTTCAGGGCAAACAACTTTTTATTGAGTATATTTGAATCTATTAGAGTACTATCGACTCGATGTTCAGTTTTCCTCCGCGCAGAGCTAGACAGACAAGCGTATAATACAATATTGCAATAACTATTTATAAAGCTTTAGAAAATAATTACATTTATCCGATAATTTGCCCAAAAGCTATAAAAATAACTCTAATGGAACGTTGGAAAAAATACCAGACATTTGCAGTGATTAATTACACCTGTTTAAAGGAACTAGGCACTCAAAGGAAGTTTAAAGTCCACATTTTTGTAGTGCAACATTGCAGACAATAGAAAAAAATTGCATGTCATTTGGAATATCAAAGCATTAGTTACTAAATTCGTGGGTGGAATATATTTTAGTTAAGAATCTAACAAATTGCAAAATTATTTTAAATGGCAAATAAATCTTTAATGAATATTTATAGGAAACAGTTGGAAAAATGTTAACATATTTTGTACTGAAAAATTCAGCATTAGCTGCATTCAACTTCAACATTCTTGTCATCTTCACGATTCTTCTATTCTTAGAATCGCGCTGTTCTAAGAAAATCCAATATAAATAAAACAAAAACTGCTTTTTGATACAGCAACCGCGTGCAAATAAAGTGTGCATATTTTAACATCTTTTGCAGAATCATTCAAGCTGATTTGCGCACAATCATAATTACAAATAAATTGTTATTCCCCGAATAGGCAGAGTGCTTCGGAATAATAAATAATACACTTCAATAATCGAAATGCGAAGCATTAATTGCAAATAAAAAGCAATTATAAGTAGATTTCCATGATGAAGTAATTGACGGGTGAAGCATGCAATCCTAACATACTACTTAATCAACGCTAGCAACAATCACCTATTGAATAAGATTTTATACGACGACTTTGCCTGCCCGATACAAAACGGTGCTAAATGTAGCACTATTAATATTATTATTCATCCGCATTGTAATAACTTAAACCGGGCAAAAACACCACTTGGAAGTTGTCGTCCTCCCAATGATAAATTATTGCATTCGTGCGTATACGTACTTTTGTTATTCTTTCTGGAGGCGAGACAATTAATATTCTTTTAATAACAAATTTTAGAACTGTGAGCGTACATGGACGTTGGTCAATTTCAGCTGAGTTCTAATGCGATAATAATTACAATACACATTATCTAAGCCATTCATTCGAGATGCTGAACGGCAGCTGCTGTTGTTATTGTTGTTTTTGTCCATGGGATTTCTTGGATATTTTAAGACATTTCTTCAATTTGTCATTGGCACGCTAGTTAGGCGTAAATTTAAAATGTTTTTAATTAGATCACAGAAGGTTTCCGAAATCATTTTCTTGAAGGTTTCTGAAATCACTTTATTTCATTGATTTGATGGCAAAGAAACATAATTTAGCACCAAATATATGTGATAAATTAATTGTAAATTATGTTTTTAGTAGATAGGACGTGGTTAAAAGTAAAATATAATTTTCTTAACCACAACTAATAAAAATGCGCATTCCATTTGATTGGAACAAACAAACCGCACAAAAGCATAGCGTTGTAATGTTTAATACGTACGTGATTGGCGTTGCTAATAGGCAATATGTTTGTATTTTACATCTAGAGTACGCGGAGGGAGTCGTAAATTCACCAGTAAACCAAATATTAGCGCAGCCAGCCGTGGCGGCGACTACTTTGGTGCGTCTCTTTCCACCTTGGCTGCGTTCGCCTCCGAATGCTGCTACTGCTTGCCGAGCGCGGAGAGAAAGTATAAATTAATAATTTCTCTGGCATACTGAACGTGTTTTACAATCGAACTCATCGAATGAGGTAATATCGCAGTCGGTTGTGCAATTCTTCACTTCTTGCATGCGCTAGAACACCATTACTTTCCGTCTCGTTCGGCATGCGCGCACCGCACGATAAACAAATTCAATTTGCTTTCGTGTGCCTATTGACGAACTTCATTAGCCCGCGTTTTTCTCGCAGCATTT
This sequence comes from Anaulacaspis nigra, assembly GCA_030264675.1. NCBI lineage: Eukaryota > Metazoa > Arthropoda > Insecta > Coleoptera > Staphylinidae > Anaulacaspis > Anaulacaspis nigra. The sequence goes on from JARJDV010010069.1 coordinate 236,624, forward strand.
TTTCGGTCCCACCATGAAAAATCGAGGAAGTTGTTAATTTAATGAATGACTCGAATGAGCACGCTGCAAACTATTTTTACGCACTCTTGACGCACAAGTTAAAAATTCTTAAAAAGAAGTACCAACGTAATTTCGTGAATAAAACGATTATCTCATACTGCTGCATAATCTTGATAAGTAATTGATCTGCCTTCGAAGCGAAGAATAGCCGTAATTGTCCTTTTAAAGGACAAAGGGTAAAGGAAAGAAATGCAAAATTGAATTGCCCTAGTAAACTACTCCTGGCTATGGACTGTTTATATTACTGACACGCAAGGCAATCAGTGATTGAATGTACTTTCGTTCTTTCTTCACTTTTTCCACGTGTCTTTCTTCGTTTGTAAACATGCGGACCATGCGAGGCCTACATTCTCATAGCTTGAATGCAGTTGAAAATGAAAGTTGTCGCTCTTTCTGCATGACTTCGACTGACTTCACTTCTTCCTATATATCAATGTTTACGCATGCGATTACAGATCCATACGAATCGCTATTGGCGCATAATTAATAAAATTGTATCAATAAAATTGTGTGTATACGAATTTAAATGAGTAATCATGCTTAGGTTTTGAAAGTATCCTTATTTTTTTCTGCGTATGGTTAGGTGTCAATAAAACTGACAGTCACTTTTTAAAACCAATCTGCACCTCTTGATCCAACAATCAAATTAACATTTTACTATTTAATAAACACTGTTTTAAACGTCAAATTTGATATATAAACGGTTAACACGCCCATGGATTTAAATAAGTTTCAATCTCATGTAGGAATTGAGTTATTATTAAATTATTTATTACCTTTAAAGAAAAGCTTGGGGTCTCTACGAAATTAGATTTAACAAGCAGTTAACGCGTGAATTATAATTTTAAATTTAAGAATACGTTTTCAGGATAATTAACCAAGAAAAGTTTTCCGAATCCATAAAAAACCCACAGCTTCATCCGCTTGTTTATTTACTGTTTATATTGGCATTCGCCACAGTATTTTTGTAGTTCACAGCGGCAGCTACTGGCTGATGATTACGACAACAAATCACTTCATTAAAACTTTACAATGAGATCACATGCGCGATAAAATCGAGTATTTCTCCAACATGAATCAAACACAAATGCAACAATACCAATGACTATGTTTGTTACTCGCGGTTTTCCTCAATAACTTTTTATACCTTAGTTTAATGTTTCGCGTAAGTGCTACTGCACACTAATAAACAGTATAAAGAATTTCACATGACGTAGAAAAACAAGTTATACCTTCAGTCGCAAGTGTAATTTATTGATATCTCTTGTGCATCTAACACTTCTCTCGCATTCATACGCGCAAAATAATTGCTTCTGCCTAAACGCATATAACACGTGAAGCATCTATACATTGCGCAATTCAATGCTAATTTTCAATTACTAATTACTTCTCGTTTATTTGTTACAGGTAAGCAAGCCCATAGTTCTTTCATCCGTCTATAATGAGTGGAACAGTGTGATAAGTACTTTTACTACAAGTTTTTATAACTTTAATCGCGTGAAAATCATCACAAAATTATTCACACGTCATAAGTTTTATGAATACGAAACATATTAATTAAAGTCAGGAATTAAAATAGATAAAACCATCCAAATGTGATTTATAATACTTTTTCAATAATTTCTCTTTTTTAGTATATGCTGAATCAAAGAAGGTTAATTCATACTAAAAATTTGATTATTAAATTTTACTTGCAAATAAGTACCAGCCTACTTCAAACAAATTCATAACATAAACAATGTATTTATAAGATTAATTAGCCAACTTTCTTAAATTTGCATTTAAAGCTTTAAGCGTTTTTGTACTCTACGAAAATCACAAACATGAAATTAATTACCATAATAGTTATGCGGACTTACTTAATTCGCCAGCCAGCTCTACCTGGATATAAAAATTGTGTACCGAGCGTGAAATACATATAGTTTACAGAGTAAAAAATGTGCGCTGAAATAACTTAATAAGTCGAATGCATGCACGGTATTGCGGGTAACAATTAGTGAAAGTGTGTAGACTCTACGCATAGTCTACTTTTTCATTTAGCAAAACGCCTGTAAAAGTAATCCGCTTAATGCTCCAACAATACGTCGCACATAGTTTCGGATTTTCGTTGAGGAGCAGACTAGTCTGAAGCAATATTGCATAAATTAACAGTACTGCACAGTTTGCACAAGCCTAGAATACTAATGCGAATACTTCATGAAGTCCTAAGCGAGCGAACAAGCAGTAACATCTTGAAATCTCGAATTGGAGATTACTATACTCGGAATTGTTTCACTAGTATGTGTCGTACAGACAGACATCTCCAGTTTTGTCGCCTGGAATGTAATTGCTACTGCTTCTGTTAATTAGATTTCTTTCCGCAATTTTCTCGATTCTATCGCGTCGGTTTAATAAAGCTATAGATATGTACGTCTCATGTTCAATTCGTATTCATTTTCTTAGTATTATGCATTGTTGCAAGACGCTTATTAATTTACCTATCTATATTTCTATTGAGAAAAATATTAGGCGAGGCCCGCATTAGCCGAGGATAATTAATACGCATAGTTAGCCAGAGCAAGTGTCTTGCGTTTAAAGGTGAATAAATAATGCGTTTATTTTATAAATTCTTATGAAGTTGAAATGTACCTACGTGAACATACAATAACAAAGAGACAGAAACGATTTTTCTTGCTTGCGTTTACGCCACCGACTTTTGCATGTCTCATTGATAGCAATTATTATGTCAATTGCATATTACATGTGTATACGCCAATATGTAATTGCACGACTTGTGCTAGAGTTGTATCACAAGTTCATTTATTGTCTTAATCATTTCCTGTTGTTAGTTGTATTTGAAAATAATCTCGACGCTATTGTTAGATTATCTATGAATAAATTATTACTAGATTTAATATTGCTTAAACAACTTAATATTTTGACTAATAAAGTTCAAATGATCAAATGATAGGAAAATCTCTGACGCCTGTAGGAAAATTTCAAACATAATAAATCAATTATACATCAATTGTTTTCATCAGTTAATAACTAAGAAAAAATTTTCAAACATTTCCATTATTGAAAAAAGCTTATATAATAATAATCAAAAGTGATAAATGGTATAATGTTTAATTAAAAAGTTATTATTTCAAAAGTGTTAAAAACAGTTTAATGAAAGTTAAAGTGGTAAAGATCCCTGGCGGAGCCTGTTGCAAGAAGTCCTCATACAAGAATGATTGACAAGCAAGGATTTTTAAAGATTTACATATTATTTTCGTAAATCCACGTGTATTATGAATTGTGATGACATGCGAAATTATTAATAACATTGATGTTGTTTATAGCCTTTAATATTTATTGGTATTTAATATGAGATTGATTAATGTTCACCAAAAAAATGGTTATTGATATTATTATCGTTACAATACCCTTCTCAAATAAATTACAATAATATAGATATGTTTGTACGGTTCAGTGTGCTAATAATATTTTTATCTATATTGTTAGTTATTTTTATCTAGACATTTGGATTTTTTTCAAACCGTTTAATAGAATCAATATAATAACGATGAACAAACGTATCAATAAAATAGAATGGTAGCTCCCTAACATATTAAATCGTAAAAGTGAAATTGGTATTTACGACATTTTCACTTTCAATCATTTTTGATCGATTCAATGTTATTCGCGTGGGCAACAATATTTAACAATTTCAGCATGAATGAACGTGAAGTAAAATTACAACTATTCGAAATCGTAAATAGTTGCAATTAGGTGGCAAAACTACTGTACTAAAGTTTATATCTGATTAAAGTATCAGCAGGCCTGAAATGGACAAATTCGCAGGACAGTCTTAGCGTGTTGCTTTGAAATTTTAAGGAGATTACGAATGATATGAAAATAATTTGTTTGAGAAATGACAAACGACTCAATTGCGTTTAACAAAGTTGGTATCGTAGATTGACGTGCGCGTGGTAATTGCAAATCAATGTGTAATAGGTGCGTGCGGCTAGAATCCGCGAGTTATTAGCAAGCGCGTGGCGCAGCGATGGAAAGTAGAAGAGTCGGCCTCGCAGCCAGTAGGTCAGTAGTTTGCAAATAATATCGCAAATATTACGAGCGCGTACACATCCGTCCAGCCTACTCAACAAGCGCGTGCTCAGACGTTGATGGAGTAGCTGCAGCTGATGCAAGCGCACTTAATACACTCACTTGATTCGAATTTGCATTCATAGTCAAACGCGCGCCGACAGACGCAATCCCAGACGTGTACATTCATTCGACGTTTAATGTGTACGCTACGTGCAGACATGGCGTTACATTTGAAAGAAAGTGAAATTTACACTTCCTTAATCACATCCAACACGAGCTCGCGACCACTTTCCCATTTTGCGCTCGCAGCGCGCGTTCGATTTTCGAACCAACAGTAGCTCAGACGAGATGCTTCATTAGAATGCATACCGAGTGTTATCTAACCGCGTAACGAAATTCATTTTCATACAACTTGATTTAAACCGCGTCAACTATGCAGTTTGTATGCACAAACTATATTTCCACATGACTAACTTATATCTTACTAACTCGCGACTGATCCTGATTTATGTGCTCTTTAACACCAAATTTAGAACTACTTATTTTTATATTTCAAAGCAATTACTGGCCATCAATTTACGCATCGATATAATTTGCAAAAAGTGTAAATAAAGAGTGACAATTGTTATTATTATTATCAATTGTAATTAAAAATAAACATGCGCAGTAATAATAAACGCACTTACAACAAGTAATTGCTATTAAAATTACGCGTTTAATAATTAGCATTTTCTTTTTATTTACATTGCAAGATTAGTCGATCTTCCACGCCACAGCAAAGTTATGTAAAGAGAAAAAATAGCACAAATTAATTACAAAAATTAATATTTCAATTTACTCACTAAAAATTCAAATACCTAACAATGCGTAACATTTTTGCTTTCATTTTAGGTGGAAATTGAAAGTATAATAAAAAAACAATGATTATTCAAACAATGATTTAACTTTTCGTATTAAATTGAAAAAGTTTTTGTATGAATAACTAATGGCAATTAAATGTTAAACAATCAATTTATTTAAATTACGTTTGATGACTAGATTAAATATTCATTTCATGTCACATTTTAATAAACAAATTCAAACAACTGCGATTATCCTTGATACTAAAAAACCGATGCGCGTATGTGTGTTAAACAGGAAATCGCTAATTTTAATATTTCCACAATAATTTGCGAATTTTACGTATTATAAATAGTAACTGAGGCAACAATAATTCCATTCAAAGATTATTAATAAAAATGTTTGCAAAATATTAAAATACGCGCAGCGTTCGCGTTCAACGTCGTGAGCTAATCAAATAATTTTATTTAATGTGCCATTAGGAAATTGATAATTAGAAGAAATAAGTCTTCCGCTTACTAAGCTATCAACACTTCATTGCGTAACTACTCGCAATGAAGAGTTGATGAGTTTCGTCTGCTCCGCATGCATCTGCACGGCCGATTGATCATTAATCAGTTACCATCACGAAGAATCAATTAAGTAAGCAAATTTAGTAATAAAGTCTATGGAGTAATATTTTATTTGCCATAAAGGCCATCAATTTAAAACATGTTTATTTTCAAATGGAGTGCGCCTGAAATGAAGATTTAATAAGCTTTTGCTTGAGTGCAGACACGCGAATTTGATGCAAGGCAACGCGAATAAATCGCAAATGCATGCCAAATGCCTAAAGATGCAGGAAATGCGCGCGGCATACAAATGCAGAATGCAAATGCAGTTAGCTGCACGGTAAGTTGGCACAATTTCTGTTTCACTGGAACACGCCTGCCATTTCTTTGCTTTGTCATTCTTCCATTTCGACGAGTTTTTTCCTCACTAGCTGTTTTTCTTGCCATTGTGTCTGCCACGTATTTCCGCATTTGCATTGCTGCAAATATCTCATTGTGCGCTTTGTATAATTACGAGCGTTACTCCTAATTAAGAGCTACGCACAGATTAGAAAAAAAAAGCAAATTAAAATCTGGTTTTATACTTAAAATAAAAATTACTTTCTTACCTAATATTACATGACTATTAAGTACTGACTTTTTCTAAACTTTTCGTTTAAACAAAAAGTCCCAAATACATATTTAGAGACCATTTTTTTGCATTTTGATGCAACTGCTTACCATTTGCACGTAAATTATAAAATTTCAACAAAAATATAGTCGGTCAACCAATTGCGGAACTCGACCACTTTCCCCATTCGGTGAACGAATTAATTTGTTTGAATGAAATGGACTGAATGAACTGGTGATCGACTAGTTCGGTTAAGTCCAGCTTGATTTGCGCAACTTCCTGTTTACTTTAATTCATTTTTAATAAACATTCAAAGAATTAGTATTTCGCTATATTTAGGTGCGTTTAAGAAACTTTAAAAATATTCCCAGATGGAATTAACATTTTATCTTAGACAAATTCATTTTATTCTCTCCGAGTTTATTGTATACCAGCAAAGTGCGCGCACACACACAATACGAGATAGTCGGTAGCTTTTTCCTCGTGAAAGTGAGAGTTTGTCTCTTAGGCATGGATACGCGTTTATACGCCTAAAACGTTCGTACAACGCGTCGTTTGTTTCTCATACGGGTTCCTTTTCTGCTATCTTTTCGGCTATCTTCCGCAATGATTCAAGTTGTTTGCGTCATTACTAAAAGTCGTTGTTTCTACACCGAGCGTTGTAGAGCTCGTACAAAATTGCTAATAAATTCAGCTGAAACTTTCATGCGTGCACAAAATATGCGCGGATTTTTTCCAAGTCGAAATTGAATCCTAATTTAACAACTTTTTGCATGCTTATTTAATGCAAATTGTAATAATATTCCAAGTTTATTTTGAAGATTGCCAAGTAAAAGCTTCCACTTTTGTAAAAAAACGATGGAATAATAAATAGGCACGGTATAGTATTTTAATCAATTAATTAACGTTAAATTTAGATGTTACCTGGACATTTAATTAATAATCCATTTAATTAATATCCAGGCAATTGTTTTTCAATGTAATTATCACTGATTGTTTCCCACACACCGCGAAACACTGAGAAATGTTTTAATTGCCGAACAACAACATGTTAATGGATGCCAGAGATATCCGGTGATGTACTCTATCAATTTGCAAAATGATAGCGCGCATTTCATTAACTGGTAATAAAATTTAAACAGCATATAATTATTATAGGTACCTGCGGTTCCTGCGCTGAAAATTAATTGTTTATTAATATTTGCGGTAAATCAAAACTACAAATTTTAGTTCTGCAATATAAACAAAATTTTAATTATTGCGAACACGTGTGACGTGCGTTGAACCTCAATTTAAATAATCTTCTTCTTCATTCATCGTCATTACGCAACAGAACCAATGACTACATTTTTTACCGTCGTTGAGAAGCGCATTTCATTCTTGTTATTGTGTTGTGAATTAATTAAATTGCTGCAGACGTGCGGAAAATTTTCTGGGAATCCAAACTACTTTTACTTTTGTTATTACGCGCTTCTTGTGTTCAATTGAAATATCGTGCAAGCCCGCCTGATACAATAGCACCAAGCAAAAATGGCTTAATTAACTAAAACATGTTTTACACCTTTTTGTGTGTTGTTTTGCGTAGGGCATTGATAAATCTAAATATGTAAATTCAGTCATCAGCAAATAGTTATCATCAGATTTAATGGAATAATTCCTGCCGGCATTTACCACTTGAATGTCATTATGTAATAATAGTAAATGAGGACTTAATAGCAGCGAACAGCGCAGCAATTGTCTAGTTATTGTGTGGATTTACAAACTTCCCATGAATTGAAAAACTTATTCCCATTGACACAAGAAAACGGCTCGCGTCCGTAATGCGCGCGCTTGTTTTCCGCTGTGTTACATCGGGGCCGAGTATCCTTCTTCTTTTTTTGCAGTAGCAGTAATATCATGACCAATATGCAGATTTGCGCATAGATCATGTCTGGACATTTGTGCGATATTATCGACGGATGTGAACGTTTTATACGAATGCATCCGACATTGTTATTATTTATTAAATTATTGTTATTGCAAATCGTTACCGCGCTATTACAACGCTGCTTAATACGATTATCAAGATTGATATGAGAAATTTGCATGCGCAATTGCATTTTTTGCGTTTCCTACATTCCATGGAAATATTTCTTAATGACTTAATATGCTAAATGTATAAAAGTATTAAAGTACACGTAAAAACTATTTGAAGTATGATGAAGAAAATTATCCTTAAAGGATTTACTTTTGGCTATATTAAAGGTGAGGAATAAAAATTATTGTAAAAGGTGCGAGAGACCAGACAAGGAAATATCTTGCTGACAATTTAATAATACTTTTAGATATTAGCATATTGACTGTACGCTACCCGCCTACAATTTTCTTGTAAGGTCAAGGAGGACTCACTACAAAAGAGACAACATACGAGTGAGGGCGGCGCACCTGAATCAGCAGTGTGCATGCAATGAACAAAAAATAACAATGCACACCATTCACACGATCTTCATTAGACGAATAAACATAGTTGCAATAAAGAATAAATATAAATTTCAATTAAGGTTATTACTGCGATGGAAACCATACGTTTTAGCAGCTTCATAAGAGACGCTTAGTTTTTTAAAGAGATATTTTCGTGGAGATGTCATTTAGAAAACGATTAATCAAAGCCTCGTGAAACAATGATATATATCTATATCTACTGTAAGTCCACTAATAGTACACAAATATACTAGCAAAAAACAAAATAACTCACACATAACAACACAAATGATTCTCTTTGACACATGACCAACAATTTCGTTCCGAAATCATACAGCCCAGCGAATATTTTCCAACTATTTTTGGTGCACGCATTAGACAAATGCCATTGGCTTTCTGCCAAATATGATGAAATAACTCTCATACAAATATATATAAAAAGAATACAACACAACTCCTCGCTGTTATACGTTGAAGCCTATGCACTTAGTCCACTAACATATTTTTTAGAAACGATGCAAAACTCGCGTCGCATCTGGAAACTATAATAAAATCTTAATGTGTTTTAAATTTTATAGCAACTAATATATTATGAATTAAATAATTTACAAAGAATATTGAATTATTTAAACAATGAATGCTTACCTTGTGATCTTAAGTGTTTGAAACAATTTTAAATATCTTAATTATGCGACTTAATTAATATTTCTTTGTATTCGGTGTCAGCGAAGTGTTTATTTACGTCTGGAGTACATAGATTATTCGAATACACTGAAGAGTGAAGAAAAATGAACAGGTGTTTTACTTTGATTTATTAGAATATAATTTACATTCATTATCATTATATATTGCGCACATGCGTTGCTTAGATAGCGTCTAATTTATTTATTGGTGAAAACCTACATGTCGAATACCTTTAATATTAGCAGCCAATACAAAATGCGAAAATAGTTCAATATTAGTTCAACTCGACGAATTGTAGTTAAAAATATTGATTTAAGTTGGAAAATGAATAGAACCAACAATAATGTTGTAGGTCCTTTTCACGACCTGCAATTTCCTGTCTGCAACTAACGCGATTGTCAGTAATTCATTATTGCATGAAAATCAGAATGGACAATATGCTATTTAAATGTGTCAGGTTGAGCCCGTGTGGCATTGAAATCTCCTGAATGGAAACAAATTAAATGCAATGTATTTTCCAGTGTCATTTGATTACACGTTGTCGCATTTTGCCGTTTATTTTGTTTTCTTGCTTTTACAAACTCAAAATAGATGAAAGTAAAATATATTGGTTTAATTTTTTGCAAAATCAGGTATTAGTATTTTCTGCACTATTTCTGCACTATATTTTCTGCACTCATCGTTATTTGCCTTAAATCTTATCTGTTGCTTTATACGCCCTCAACTTTTGGAAGTGAAAGTTTAAAAAACTCGTTCTTGCCATACACAAGATTCCTCGTCCGCAAAGAAAAATAATATTGCCAGAATCTCGATGGCGATATTTGTCTTCAGATGTTCTGATCATACGTCCTACTTTCACATTTTGTACGAAATTTGCGTATAAAAATGGTACTGAAATATTTAACCGGTTTTAAGCGTATTGGCCCTCTCATAAAAGTAAGGATTGCAAAGTGGAATCACTATTTAATAAATTTAAATCTTGAAGATGACTTAGTAATGTTCAATTTGTATTGATTGAAGGTGTAGTTAATCTCTAAAGCACGCTGTAAAATCGGCTTATTTGATCTCTTTGCTTCATAAACTAGTTCAGGGACACATCAGGGACGCGGTTGTACAAAATGGATTGAATCCTAAGAAGTGTAAGGAGTTAAATACATTAATATCAGAATTTCATACTACTTTAAATAAAGAATTATACAAATTTCTAGTTATTTCATTAAGTATCAAAAAATAATCATTTCAAATTGTTATCTGAAATTCTTCACATCACCTTCTTGTCAGCAGGATAATTGTATGAATGTTTGTCACTGCGAATCATATGATTCATTTGTTTGCTCCGAAACGGAAAAACTCCCAGTCAATTATTCAACATAATTTGTTTATGTGTCTTTTTCATGCATGATGGTCGTAACAATACATTGTGTACAATGTGTTATAGACCTGAATGGTGTATCTAGTATGGACCTTGTTGCAATGCAATACTCCATGGACAATTTCATTATGTGACAATGAATAATAAAAAGGAACTACCTATTAATTATGTAAAGTTAAAATAATATTTGAAGATTGCGTTAAGTACGCATTTAAATAATCATTTAAAAAAAGCGAAATTTACAATTTCATTTATTTAATTTCAGGAAACAGCAAACCATCTCATACTCACAATCACGGTCACTCGGCAATCAAAGATCTACCTGGTGGTATCCTCGGTAACGAAGACAAAAAAGATGATGGTGAGCTATGGAACACAGTCGAGGCACAAACGGCCTTCCTGGGGCCCAATCTCTGGGACAAGACTTACGAAACAGATCTCAAGGTGGATATCAAAACGAACTTTATTACTTGAATTTTGTATTTCCTTTACTCATATATAGTATGTGGACCTCGACGAATTTCTATCGGAGAATGGGGTGTCGATGGATGGTTTAGGTACCCATGGAGCAATAGGTCCCCTAGGTTCATCACACGGCGTCCCCAAAAGGGAGCGGTCGCCCAGTCCCAGCGATTGTATGTCACCTGATACAATGAATCCACCATCACCTGCAGATTCAAGTAAGCGCAAGAGATGATCTCGAATGTTATATAATATTGTGTATTCTAACATAATATGGCATGCGTCTCTCAACTAATCCACAACAAGCTTATGATCTATCATTAGCTCGATTGCTCCCTGCAATTCAGCATCGACAGCTATTGAGAGACGATAAGCTACACCTTTTAAGGCCAATGCATAAAATGCAAATCGACTAAAAAAGAATCTTCAACGAAATAACGATATTATTGGACTAGTAATTAGTATGTTGTAATAAGAATCATGATGAAATGCCAGTCTTAACTCTTCAAGTTAAAGATTCTATTTTGGCTGTTCTTCCTTGTATGTGCACCAAAATAAAATTCTTTTCAAACGAAAGCTGCGAAACTGATGAAAGGTTTCATGTTTGTAATGCTTTTTGTGTTACTTTCGTGTTGCTTAAAATCATTTTGTTGTTACATTTTGATTTACTTTTATGTACAATCAGCAAATTTACATGTTTTGTTTACGTGCAAAAGTTTGATCAAAATTTGACAAGTGAGAAATGATTCCATCTTGTTGTTACACCATACTAATGTCTAAAATATAGTTTTTTCTGAAGCTTTGTCGATGGCTTCAAGTTGTCGCGACTTTGATCCACGGACAAGAGCATTTTCAGACGAAGAGCTAAAGCCCCAACCTATAATCAAGAAATCCCGGAAACAGTTTGTTCCCGACGACCTTAAAGATGACAAATACTGGGCGAGGCGCAGGAAGAACAATCTTGCCGCGAAACGATCTAGAGACGCCCGCCGAATGAAAGAAAATCAAATTGCTTTACGGGCAGGTTACCTGGAGAAAGAGGTATGAAGAATTATTACTGCAATGCTAGATGCTCGTATGTTATCTGAAAATTGATCACTGCATCGTTTTTGTAGAATTTGGGCTTACGCCAAGAACTGGAACGACTGAAAAAGGAAAACCTGCTGCTACAAAACAAATTGGCGAAATACGAGGATGTATAACATCGCCAATACAAAAGCAACACTTCTCTAATCACCAACCAACATTTCTAAGTAACGCCAAAACCTGGTCTCCGTAAAATAAGCATCGTAACATAGGAATTACATTCAAACAACCGGTGAATTCATTAGAAGTTAGGCAAATTATTTTTTTCTTTTAAACACTAAATAGAAGAAGCCAGCGCAGTTACCAATTTTTTTTGCATTGTGCAATATGCTTTTACTTTATGTTTCTATTGCGAAATTGCGTCAACTTTAATTCAAGATAGCAACTGAAACTCTTTTACTAACCAAATGAAACCATACATTGTAAATAAAAACATACACATTTTACAGATTATTAGTCGTCAAGTAGTTTTAAGAATGACTTTTATTGTTTTGTTGTTGAAAAATAAGAAAATACGATAAAAAGCTGAAAGAATATAATATGTTATATGTATATTAAACCTGCGAAGTACATTTGAAACTGCAGTGTTGAACTATACAGAGAGAGAAAATGATATTAAGTATATAGATGCTGAAGAAAAAGGATTCGTTAAATGGAATAAAATAAAAAATTGCGGTTAAATGTTGCGACATTCCAATTCGAGATACATCTTAACGTTGAATAATACGTTTTTACGATCATCGCAGACCAAGTCTAAGGCATACCGTACACTTTCATCAGCATTACCCAGTGAGAAAACTATCATTATTCTATGAGAGAATTATAATTAAATATTATATATTTGTAATTAAACACTGCATCAGTGTTTACTAATTACTGCCATTGTCAATTAAGTTGATACACCTCATTGGATGTCTATTGCTTGCAACATTTAACCGGGCCTCTTTGGTACTCGTCACAAATCACCATAGATCCAACAAAATACAATTATTGTTATTCGCCAATTTGAAAACAAGTAACCAAATAACCTCGATGTATTTGCAAAATGCATTTATTTCTAATCATTTTGTAAATATAAAACAAAAAGAAAAACTTCAAATACACTGAGACATAAACCTAAATGATGCAAACAATTACTATTATATTAAATATGATATGTACATGCAACTAAAATGAGAATATTTACCAGATGAAAACACTATATTCTCTGAACATGATATATGTATAAAATGACACAAAAACTACAAAATATGCACCATGTGCTTGTTAAACATTTGTAGTACCAATTGTTGATTGTTTTTGTTTATATAGTCTATTTTTGGTTGAAGTTAATATTAACGGAAGAATTGAGGATGAATAGCGCTTATAAGTTCGTATTCAACGTGGAACTTTGTAAAATCGCTAAAAGTTAGAAAAGGCCTTTATCATGTGACAGTTTATATATACGTAGAATTGCAAAACAAAAATGTAGGCGAATACATTAAGAGAATGAAGTAAACTGACTGTAGTATAGTAAAGTAATCGCAACGCTCACACAATTGTTAAGTTTATTATATGGGAAACCTGCTAAATTTGTAGGAATCTTAATAGAATAAATACACTTGATTAAGTGATCAAATTTTTTCGTCCGTCAGTATGAGATCAAATATTGAATGTAAATTGATAATAATTAGCGAAACTATTGTTATCAGATGTAACACACGCAAAGGTACATGTAAAAAGCAAAAGTTAATGTTGACCAGTAGTAGACACAAGATCGCTTAAATTGTTGTATTTATTTAGAGGACTATATACATTAGTCTCACAACTATATAATCATTACAAAAACACAAATTACAAGTAGATGAAGATAGATTCGTAAAGTTATACTAGGTCAGTTGTTCTATGTTCTTTTCATTATTAATTTTTGTTGTATATCGAAGCTACACGTAGGAATATAAGTAAAGTTTAAGTGTGAATTAATTCCCAATTTTTAGTTACGATGAATGCTATAAAAACACATTTGTGTTATTAGAGCCAAACATATATAGGCTTAGGGAAAATCTGTTAATACTGAAAATCAAAACAGACACGGCATAACGCTGGTAATTAATCAAAGAATTTGGTGTATATCATTTATGTTGATAAAGCAACGAATAGAAAATTATTTCTTGGCGAAAAATGAATTGATTATTAGGATTAGAAAACAATTTAAAAGACAATAAATAATTGGGGATTAATTTATATACTTGTTAAAGTATCTAATATTGTTAAAAGAACAGCACACAATACGTCAACAAAAATTATTAATTCGTCGAAAACTCATAGGGAATAATTACGTTTAGAGAGAGATTAACATAGTCTACCAGATTTTTTTTTATTATCATTTAAATAATGTTTCAATTCAACATAGTGGAGATAAGTTGTTAAATTTGTTTATGTATATAAAAGCGAACAATTAACGATTAGTAGATAATACTTTATTGGTCAATAATTTAGAATGTTACTGCTCCATTTCTATCTTTATATTTGCATTGCATTGTCGATACCATCATCAACGTTCGTTTATCTTAGGAACACTAAAATAAGTTTTGCACATATACGTGAGAACAAATTTTGATGTTTTATGTGACAAATTTTCAACACCGTCATTATTAGGTATATTAACAAGCTATCAGAGTTACAAGAAAAGAATACTAAGAGGAATGAGAATGAGAAGCGAACTGAGATTTTTATAAAATAGTTGCCTTAAATTTGAATGGAAGACAAATTAAATTGCGGGATTACTCAATGTGAACGCTATAAATGGAAAAACTTTTATATCTATACGAACTTATTATTACAAATATGTTTAAAGAGAAATGTCAGTGATGTTTTTTACAAAATCGAGTCGTTAACGAAAGCTGACAGAGTTGGATGGTAACAAAGTACTCGTTGTTAAATGTAATGTTAAAAATTAATGTGCAATTCATCTATAGTAAAACCATGTGATACTTGTGTAATTGCAACAATCGTTTTGCAATCCTAAACATGGCCGGACTGGTTTTACTATCAGCGTAACGAAAATTATTATTTATAAAGAATATTTTCAATGCAAAAGTGTTTTTGGATGTATTTATGCGTAATATACTCATGTTAACCATATAAATATACATTCACTTATATCTTTAAATTAATTTTCATTGAAATGATTTTAAATCTTTTATTGATTAAAACATGTTACCATTTTCAAGCGAATATTTTTCTTGTAGATAAACATGGCTATATCATTTTCTAAACAGAATTAAAAAGTAAAATAGTAAAAATTAAATTAATGTAGACATGTACTGTAGAATGTTCCAATGCCATCAATTTAATCGAAATTTGAGAAAAGAAAACTTATTCATAATTGTTCTGCTTCTTTCAAAAACCATAGTTCTTAATGATTTAATTTCTATCCTAAATCATATGAGAATAGAGGTTTCTTTACGTAATTGCTGTTGAGAACACGACATATAATGAATGAGCTGATATGTTACACCATCATTTGTAATTTGTAATTTGTATTTGTTGTACTCATTATAGTTAAATGTAGTAAATATTATTGATTAAGGCAATGGCCTCAATTTTGGGAAATCACTATAGAACAATTTTTATTCTTAAGAAAACGATTATTGTCCATTGGGTTTTTGATATTAAAATTTTCAATTACACTACGGAATAAAATGACGTTGAAGCAACATGTGTTTTCTTAAAAATAAATTACGTAGTTGAATTTAAAACTAGCACTATTTAAGAAACATAAATAGAATATTATTACTTAATACTTGTTAATCGTGTTGCATGAAACTATTCTGAGTACGTACATCATGATTTAGCTATGTTACATACATGTATTAATAATTTTTTGAAATTATTAATAAGTAAGTATTGTTTGTAGTAATATTATAGATATTTTTTGTAATAGTCAAAAGAAACAAAAATACAGTAATAGATTTGTTTCCTGGTTTAAGTTTTTAAGGGTTTGAAATTTTAACAACAAATATTTCCTCATATCATGCTAACCAGTAACAAAAATTATCTGTAAATTTAATCATAATTAAATGAAATACTTAGTTGAAAGTAGTCAATGGAAGTAAATAATTTAAATATGTGATCATTAAAGTGAAATTTGTTTTTCATATCCACTTTTAAGTAATAATAATTTCTTTTGGACATATAAGTAATAATAATTTATTAAGAGTAAAAATGTATTACAGATAAGGTAATCCTTGTTGGTATGCTGCTTCTACTTTATGTCATACTTGTTGGTCTCTGTTTTAGTATTAATTTTCCAGTATCATCACAAGACATGTTAAAGTCTGATAAAACTTCCCTGGCTCTTGCAGCAATAATATTTGCTGCTACTACTCGTCTATGTACTCCAAGAAGAAAAATAGTAACTAAAATACAAATAATTAAATTTACATCTGTTATATAATCATAAAGCTTACTTAAAGCGGCTGCTGCTAATATAAAAAATGGGTGATTAGATAGTGATTGTGATAAAGGTACAACTCGTGTTACTGGATCCATTAACCATTGTGATGCTCCTATTGTTACACAAACAGAAACTCCAAGTAATAGAACTAAAATTAAAAATTAATTTCATGTGTTATATTTGTACATATTAATTATTACTTCTCCAACGCATTGTTGATGGTTGTAAACATCCTATAACTTCTGTCAATCGTCTCTCAAATGCCTTCAAATCTACACCAAATCAAAAATATTATTTTAAGTAAACAAATATATTCCTGATTTTACCATCACAGGCTGTTTGTTCCAAAGACATTATTGCACTTACAAATTTTGCTTATCACATATAATAAATAAATTCTTGAAATGAAGGAAGACAAAACACTCAAATGCAATTTGATTCTGTATACAATCACTAACCAAATACACAAGCTACTATCATCAGCTGCGAAGCTGTTGTATGCACGCAAAAGTCTCTGATAAAGTCACCCATATTTCATAGATGGCGAGACAATTTTATGGATACATTATCATTAATAATCTTATAATTAAGTTTTGTTGTTTATAGGATTCCAAATCATGTGAAATGTATGTAGTTGTAATCCGAATTGCAATCACTTATGTGTTAACGGAAATACTTATGTGTTAACGGAATATAATAATCTAGTCCGTTATCGTGACCTAAAGCTTTCGAAGCGTTATTTTACCCTACCAAGGTAAATTTCCGTGGTGCTCCAGGCTTGGTGATACAGCGCATACAGCCGCAGAAACAACATTGAATATTCTTGTATTAGCAATACTAGTAATTGGATCAGGAGTCTCGAGTACCCGATCTTCCGAGAAAGGCAAATTTTATTTTTAATTGTAACCAATTTGAGGCCTACTTCTAAAGTCTGTGGAAATGATCTGGGTGTTTAGGGTTCATTCCTCGAGTAAGCTATGCTGCGTTTATCAACTTCCCAATTTCGGGCCGGTAATATACATTCGGGAGACCCCGGAAGCGGCCAAAACGAAATTTCCTAAGTCCGTACATACCCCAGGGGGTGTGTAATGGTTCTAGTTTTCATTTTCAAGCCCGTACTTATTAAGTTTCTTCTTCAGATGGCCCACCCAAAGCTCCGCTCTCCGGCCGGTCAGCCAGCTCCAACAGGGTTAAGCTGTGTGTGCCACAGAACATCACTATAGAAGTTGCACGCAATGCTATTTTGCGTAATATAAACGCACCTATTAAGGGAACCATGAACTAACGAA